>JAVJIF010010784.1:0-140985 GCA_038442645.1 Agave tequilana
AAAGTCTTTGAAGTACCGTGTGACGCATCAGGAATTAGAATAGGCAGAGTTCTCGCTCAAGAAGGTTATCTGATACCAAAAATGACGTGAAACAATATGCGGATGATGTCAGAACTCAGTGATAGAGCTAAACTTTCAACGTTTCACAATAAGTCACGATCTTCAGTAGGAATAAATCTAAAATAATCATATGGCAATATGGTTTTAAACAAAATTATTATACTCGTAAACTGGACAATTCCAATCATCACTAACCACTCGCAATACTTAGTTACAGGGGAGGAATCTTACTTGCAATACTAGAATAGCAAAATACAAAAGCATGTAGAATCACACAGCTCACCAATAATTTTGTAGACAATAGAGCAATTATGATAATATACTAGAGACAACGTAGCAGTGTAGCCCAACAATAAATGATGTACTGAAATAAAAGTTACTTACCGAGAAGTCATGTTCTCGGGTAGCTCGTTTTAAAATTATGTTGATGAGGTTGCTTCAGGTTCCCCATTGACTAAGGCAATTTTGACTGGAGTTGGACAATTGGCAGCTACATGTCCATATCCCTGGCATTTGTAACATTTAATTGTGGGAGTTAGTTTAGAGAACTCTCTTTCAGTGCTTTTGCATTTGTTATCAATACTCTTACCTTTAGTATCTATCTTGTGGGAAGAAGTTTGACTTTGAAAACGGTTGGGGGTATGAACCCGAGTTGGGCCTAGTTGTTTGTACGTGACTCTTAGAAACAGAACTACCGCATCTAAATCTTGAACTAACGTGTAGGATTTTTCGAGCTCGGTGATTTCACGAGCCAAAAGTTCAGTTCGTAAGTCTTCCTTAAGTCCGGCTCTAAATCTGGACATGATTTGAGCTTGCCCTTCAGTGTTAAGGGCGTTGCATCTAATGAGGAACTCATCAAATTTCTCCACATATTCCTGTGCCGATTTGTTACCTTGAGTGTATCGGTGCCACTTGTCCATGAGACGGGCACTAAATGATGGCGGCACATACTTTCCTTTAAGTTCATCTTTCATTCTTCTCCAGGTATCGATTGGTTCTTGGTCACGAGCAGCACGCATGTTCACCAAGTTAGTCCAATACTGGCTAGCTCGACCGGTTAACTTCATCACTGCAAACTTAACTTTTCTGGGCTCAGTGAGATCGTACCACGTGAAGTACTTGTCAAGTTGTTGAGTCCAATCAAGAAAAAATTATGGATCATGACGTCCATCGAATGTTGAGACATCAATCTTGATACTCTTCAAGAACTGACTATCAGGGTCTCGCTCATCACGTCCTTGGTATGGAACCATCCGATTACGTTCTCCTTCATGTTCATTGCGGTTCTCGAGACGAGTTTCAACTCTACCTAACTTATCTCCAGTCCGGGCTGCAGTTTGGGTCAGGTTGGCTAGTTGGGCTTGTATGGCAGCGATTGCATCGGCGAGTTGTTGGGGATCCATAGTTGTTATGCCTGACTCACTAGACTCTCCTAGCAAATAGGGGTGTCCGCTACGGGTGGACATGCACTAACAAGATCTAGATGAATGCAAGTAGAATTTAGATGCATTTTTTTTTATATTTTTAATTTATGCAAAATAAATGAGATCTCTAACTATATGCTAATGCAAATTTTTCTACTTAAACCATGCTCTGATACCAAAAATGACGTGAAACAATATGCGGATGATGTCAGAACTCAGTGATAGAGCTAAACTTTCAACGTTTCACAACAAGTCACGATCTTCAGTAGGAATAAATCTAAAATAATCATATGGCAAGATAGTTTTAAACAAAAATTATTATACTCGTAAACTGGACAATTCTAATCATCACTAACCACTCGCAATACTTAGTTACAGGGGAGGAATCCTACTTGCAATATTAGAATAGCAAAATACAAAAGCATGCAGAATCACACAGCTCACCAATAATTTTGTAGACAACAGAGCAATTATAATAATATACTAGACAACGTAGCAGTGTAGCCCAACAATAAATGATGTACTGAAATAAAAGTTACCTACCGAGAAGTCATGTTCTCGGGTAGCTCGTTGTTTTAAAATTATGTTGATGAGGTTGCTTCAGGTCTGATTGTAGAATGTCGTGCTCACGTTGACTGTTTGATGCTGCAGGTTGAGGGGATCAGTTGGACCTGTGATCCCGGGCTCGTTGCTTGCTAAATGCTGACGCACGCAAGGAGGGAAGACGGTGAAGTTCTGCTACTGTTGACACAAGTAAAGGAGGAAGGACTCCTTTGTGCCACTGTTGCTGGTGTGCCGATCTTGATCCTATTGATGCAGAGGATCATGGACAAATCCGTGCTGTTGGTGGTCCCTGTTGATGCCGAGGGTCCCTGTTGATGCCGAGGGATGTATGGAAGAAGGAAAGGGATTGGTGGAGGAATCAGTGGCTGATCATGCAAAGGATAGAAGGCAGATGATGAGGGGATTGCTTGGTTACATGAATTTGTAAATAGTGGGAATTGGTTCTGTGAGTGGACAGGGCATTCGTAATTGGAAATATGAAATGGGTTTTGTAATAGGATCTAAAGGAAATGGAATTGGCTGTTGCTGTGCTAGCAGCTAAGGTAGAGGGCGGTGCTGTTGTGTGGTTTTTTTTTTTTGCACGCAAGTGAAAAAGGATTTAAGCTAATGATGATTGAAGTGAATAAGTGGGTTTGCTTTGTGGATGGGCTTTGGATGAGGGATTCAGATGTTTATTTTGTAATTGGATAGGTTTGCAAGTGTTTGTAATTGGATTCAGAAATTAGAGATAAAGAGATAAAAGATATCTAAGATTTGACTTTACACACAAATCCTATCTGAAATGGGTTTCACACTCCAATTTCATAATTAAATTTTCAAAGAGAAAATCTAACAATTCATTAATCAAGAGTGCATTCCTTTTTATTTCAATCAAAGTCAATTAAATAGGCTTACAAATTCGAGTTTTTCCACACAACCGATGTGGTACTAAAACACTGAAAATAAATAAGATGAATAATACTAAAAATAAAATACAGACTCCAGCTACAGACTCCAGCTAAATCCAAATAGAAGCAGCTCGACACCTCCTGCGCTGATACACGCGATCGAATCTCCCCGGGCGCGCTGATGCCATGTCCCCATCAGTTTCACTTCGTGATCTCCGCTATACTTGGAGGCTTTTCAGAATTGCTACCTGTTTTGGTATTGTGAAGAATATATGCACAGGGTTGTTGCCTTCCGAGAAATTTTACTTCCCTGAATATATTTAATACTTGATTTCATTTTATGCATTTGCCGGTCCAATGAAATCATGTTGGCAATAAAACTATAATGCATCTCTACTACAATTGTTCCCATCAAGGAAAGCATATTTCTGGAGGGTGGGGATATTTTTCATTCTAAATCCTTTTTCTTGTCAGTGTTGTTATCAGTGTGGAAAATTTGTTGAATTGAAATAACATAGAACCTGTAGATTTTGCTACTTTCAGGTATTTAAACTGCTTTCTTATATTTGTAATACTCTTCACACAATTTGCATGTCAAGTCCACTTAGTGTGCACTAACTTTCAGGGGAAAAGAAATTCTGCAAATATTTTGGCTGACTGATTGATCCTTTCAGCAGGTCTTTCCATGATTAGGAGGTGACCGACATGGTATGGAAATGCATTTATAATCATTAACCTTTTGTACACCTCTGTTTGGTCTGAATGCTTTAATATATACATTTCAAAATATATTCTAATTATGAATAATTATAAGATGATAAAGAATAAAGGAGGATAAGAAAAAACTGTTTAAGTGTCCTCATATGCAGTCTTCATAGGCAACTCCATAGAATTTACACATTCTCTTTTGGTGGCGTTCAATTCCTTAACCCAAGTCATAGTTCAGCTGCTGATGTTTTTTTTGTTAATTTTAGCACCATTAACATTTTGAGCAGTTGAAGCAGAACCCGAACCTTTAAGATCTTGCATACGTGAAATACAAATTAGAATTAATAGTAACCTTCCAATGTGGAGAAGGGTCTGATTGTTTCATATTATCCTGCATTAGTTATGTGATAGCAGTGCCATTCTACTGCATCTGGTCCATTTTCTCTTATTGGTTTTTCATGTAGCAGTTATTGTTTGATACTATTCTTTATGGCCGTGTCAGAAAGGATCAATAGGTATATTTTACTTGGGAGTTCCCTAGATAAATCATCACATCTTCCTTTGCATCTATGGAAAGATATCAATCAATCAAAATAGGTTTAGGAGGGTCCTTTTTTCCTATCGTATTAAAATGAAGGCCAAAGGAATCATTCCTTTGACTCGGACCTTTGGGAATTTTACTCTACTAAATTTGAACAAAAAAATAAATCTGCGATAACTAACTTACATGAGCAGTATCTTGTCCTGGATTGTGTAAAAGTATTTAGAAGGATATGGTGACATGTTGAAATCATGTTGCCAAAGGCATGCTGCTCAGATGCAGTGACTGAGATTTTAAAAATTAGCGATCCCTTACTATGTGAGCATTTTGCTTTGGGCATGGAGTTAACTGGAAGAGTTTAATTAAGTTTAATCTCTATTATATTAACTGGAGAGATAGGGGTAGGATTTAGATGCATCAAGTCCTGCTTTTGTCATTATCTTTCATATTGACTTTTAATTGCACCACTAAATGCTCTAACTTAATACAAAGATTCCATGCACAAAAGATGAAATTGCTAATTGCTTATGAGAAGTTGCAGAGAAATCAATGTTAAAGGTAAAACATACGGTGTGTGAGATAGCTCACACGTTTCTTAAAAATTGTAATAATTCATACATTTCTATTTTGAGTTCACATGCATTTGCACGTGCCAAAAACTACTTCTCACTAATGCAAAAGGTTCCTTTGTATTCTAATATCTTATTCTGTTCCCAAATGCAGGTGGATGTTATTCAGAGTTGTGGAGGGCAGGGGACTGTTGATGGAAGTCGCTTTCGCTCTGGTGGGGGAATTCTGTGGAATATTTTGAAGACACGTGACCCAAAGACGTACAAAGAAATAATGACAAAGGGGAGAGAGTTTGAGGTATGGAGTAAGGCAGTCCTTGTACTGCAATGCATTTATGTGATATGCGTGACATTCACAATGGTACCAGTTTAGAAGGTCTACTAGATCCTAAACTATGTCTAATGACTACTGTTTCATCATTAGCCATAATCTAGGTGGACTTTATTAAGGAAAGCAGCAATTTTCATCTGTTCAATATAAACACAGATTAACTATTCAACGATGTTAATGATCTTTTATTATGAGAAGTTTCAAAAATAAACACTCAAATCATCTCTATTTTGACTGCAGTCACTGATGCACAGAAGATTCAAAAGTAAATATGAAGCTAAGTTTCCCTTACATTCTATCTTTAGAACATACCCTGTATTTTAATAGGACAATTAAAGAGAGGCTAATTTTCACATCCATAGTAATGCGACCTTTATTGATGTTAAAGAAGTGTTTCATTTACTGTCAATTATCAAGTAGGATCAACCAGCTTAGTGGTTAGTTTGGAGTTTACAACTGCACATGTACCACGTCGACGTGAATAAATGATCACATAACCTGCAACAATCTCAAGCGGAGAGGGTGTGTTAATGCGTGTAAGAAACTATTAATGTTATTAGATCTTCCTTGATTAGTAATGTTCTAGTAGTGTCAAAATGTTTTACAATTATTCAAATCTTAATTCTTAAACTAATCAGTAGTTTCTATTCTTGAGCATCAACTCTTCATTTATGGCAGAATTAATAGAGAATCTTGATATTAGAATCTGTGGTGGAAAAATATCATCAATTCACGGTGGATGAATTTCTGCCGCAAGCGACTGGACGCTTCATGATTCGACCCGCCAGAGCACACAGAGAAGAGACACCTTTCAAGTCAGGAGTACCGGTATGGTGTCGGCCTAAGACCCTCGGATATGAGAATCAGTAGATGAAATAGAAAAGAAGACTGACATAGAGAAACTGTCGGTATGGTGAAAGGGTGGACTAACATAGGGAACTGCTAGTGTATTGAGATGAACTAGCACAAGAAAATCACTAGTGTAGTGGGGGTGGGTGTGTGCTCTCAGAATTAGGGACGCGACCCCCTTCTTCTCGAAAAAGGATAGTATATACCTCACATAGATGTTGGCGTGGAGGCGGAATTGATGGACTGTTATAATTGCATAATCTGCACATGTTAGATTTGTTGTAACGGCTATGATCACCGGCACTAGTTGGTTGGACTTGTATGTCGAGAAATATGCCATTGTCTGTAACTGCTCGCGCTGGCAGGCCGTTATGAACGTGGGGAAAGATTAAACTGCATAACTGTTGGCGAAGATCAAGGACGATCTGTCGTTGGAGCTTCAGGTTGAGAGTTGAAATCTTCAGAATGAAGAGGGTCTCGGAGTGGAGAAGACCTTGAGATGGTGAGGACTTTGGAGTGGTAAAGACATCAGAGAGGCAGAGGTCTCAGAATGGTGGAATGCGGCTCTGGGTCGGAAATGTCTTCGGGACGGAGGGCAGCTCCAGGAAAGCTGGATGCGGCAGAGGCTTCGGGTTGGATTCTACGAGTTGTGGATGTCTTGGGGGCATGGTTCATAGTAGCGGTCTCGGCCGCCAACTCGGCGGGCACTGAGAGGGATCGGTCTCGGCGACTCGGATCGGTCTCGGGCGATACGTGCAAAACGCTACATAGAAAGTTCAAAAAATTCTGAAAAAATCACGACAAATCTTAAAAAATGTAAACATCCACATTCATGTATCACATGTCCAAAACATATCACCTAGCATACTAAATATAAAGCGAAAGAATAAGTTGTCGGTAGAAGCATATCAAAATACATGCACAATATAGTAAATTACACAAACTATATTCATAAATACATGCTAATGTAGTTATTTTCACATTGAATTGCGACAAAGCACAAAATCATCATCATAATCATCTCTGCGGTCAGTAGATAAACCGATATTATTACTCATATATCTCTCCAGTTGTGGTCTGTAGTCATGAACATATGTCACACCATAATGTTGGCCTGATGTCAAACTCAACGTTTGCATATTACATTCAAGACTACAAGTTCCCCGTCAGCACTATTGTTGCCCTCATTATTGTCATCATCACTACCACCACCATCATTGTCATCATTATCATCACCATCATCACTACTAGAACTGGATAAAACCCTCACATTTTTTCCACCACCATCATGATCTGCTTCTCTTATACCTCGGAGGGGGGAAGGGGGGAGAGATCGGAAACAGGAAGAGAGATGGAGGGGGAGGGGAAAGAGACAGAGAGAGATGGGAGATGGAAAGGGAGAGAAGAGAGCAGGTGAGAGGGGGGAGAGAAACAGAGGGAAGGAGAGAGATACAGAGGGAGAGAGACGGGATATGGAGAGGGGGAGAGAGGGGGAGAGAGAGACAGAGGGAGGGAGAGGGAAATAGACAGAGAGAGGAGGAACATCACCTGGGGTTAGGGAGGAGCGACCGACGGCGATCGGGCGGCGACGGAGTCCAGATCTGAGCGGCGACGATCGGGCAGCGGCGACGATCTCCAGATCTGAGCGAGAGAAGGTAAGTTTCTTTTTTTCTTTTCCTTTTTTTCTTTATACTCGTTCGTCACGGGTGGATATACGTTTCGAGCCGACTCGGCCGAGAATCGGAGTCGACTCGGCCGAGTCACGACCGATTCGGCCGTGAATCGACCGAGTCGACCGAGTCAACTCCGATTCTCAGCCGAGTCGGTCATCTCTGAGTTGAGTCGACCGACTCGTAACTCGGATTCGTTTCGGAGCCGGCTGAGACGGATACGACTCGGCCGACTCATCTCCGACTCAGCCGAGTCTTTGAACCATGCTTGGGAAACTCCTCAGTAGTTTGGGCAATTGTCATATTCTGGTGCTGGTTAAATTTTGACCATTACAGATACCTCCCGCTTCCCCGCTTGTCGGAGCCTGCGGAAGGGAAGTTGGGGAGCAAAGTGGCGGAGGAAATCTCAATGCTTTTAAACTCACTTTGGCGCTTGTGGATAGAGGAGCATGCGACGAATCTCTTCGGATCATTGCACATCTTTTGAAATTAATTTGAGATTATACAACTGGCTGCCAGTTATCACATCGATCAACTGAATTCCTCAAAAGTTGCATCTCATGTCTCTTCGGATTCTGGTGTTATTATGATTAGGATTGCAAGGTTTTATGGTTTGACGGTGATGATTGATCCTTCTGTCTTTACTGTTGACCCAAAATCTCGAGAAGTGGGCTGATTTTCAGGGATTGGTAGTTTGAATTGAAAGCGATTTGACTTCTTATCCATCTATAAATAGAGAGAGGAAATCATCTTCTCTGTCTTTTTCAAAGTTGCTTCAAAACACTAACTTCTTTCCTTGTTGCGCCACCATGTTCTCTTTTCTCTTCAGCAGATGGACGAAAGAAAAGGATAGGGAGGAGGATGAGGAGATGGTGATCATGCTCTTTCTTCTAGGGAGTATGGATAGTGTGTCGCATTAGTTATCGTGAAGTGGCTGTTACGACACATTAGTCGCTGTGACAGGGTGCCACCATCGAGGTTGACATGTAAGATTCTTGCTTCAACTGGATCAGGCGATCTGATTCCCAGGTTGCTCGATTTTGGGCGGACAAACTTTGACCTTGAGGCCTTCAACCTCTTTTCTGATGGCGTGTACGAGGAAGAAGAAGAGGGAGACCACCGGCTCGATGCGCTGATGAATCACTCCTCTTCCTGGAGTCCTGAGCTCTTCCACAGAACACCTCGGAGGGGATGTGCTACCATCAATTACTTGTGTGTCTTGTCGGAGTCTGTCTGGTGTTGTAGGAGTTGTCGTGCCTTTTGCGAGCTCCTTGGAGACTTCATTTTGCTGCCTTGGTGGAACACAAAGGCGGGGGTATAAGATTGTTTGTTCAGGAGTCGTGGCGTAGATGAAGACGGATGACTGTTTTTGATGAACAAATTTCTGTTTTGTGCCAGGAAACTTTAATGGTGGCGCCAGAGAGTCTGTATCTGGATCTTCTGTATTTCACTATTTCTTTTTCAAAAGAGAATACAGAGATGTAATGGAATATCTTGTATTATTCTTGTTAGATGTAATCAAATAAATTTAATGGAATGATATTCAAAATGGAAATATTTTCGAAATGAAAATGGTTATTTAGATCTTGCCTGGCTTGTTTTTATCATTGGCATTTAGAATTGATATGATCATGTCTCTTCGGAGTGCTGATCTCTACCTCTGGTATTGTTAGTTGGCATCAAATGTCGGTGAGTCTGCGATGTTATTTGCTAGGGGTAATCCCATCACGGTACTTGCAAACTTCAGAGGGCTATGAGGGAAAAATTTCTGCAATAGAGTAGGGACTCCGAGTGGGGACACTCTCACAGCGGAGGGTTTCGACTGCCCGTGGGCTAATCGAGAGAAGAGCCCGTAGGCAAGTGCTTGTGTTACTGTCTCCGAGTGGGAATACTCTCACAACGGGACATACAAGTGTCAGGGATTCTAATGAAGGACACTCCCATCCGCGGGGCAGGGACTTCGAGCAGGAGACACTCCCACAGCGGAGGGTTTTGACTGCCTACAGGCTATTCGAGAGGGAGCTCGTAGGTTAGTACTTGCGTTGCCGTCTCCGAGTGGGGGACACTCCCACAACGGGACACACAAGTGTTATGAATTTTTATGGTGACATTCTCATCAGCGAGGGTAGGGACTTCGAGCAGGGAACACTCTCACAACGGAGGGTTTTGACTACCCGTAGGTTAATAGAGAAAGCCTGTGGGCTTGTGCTTGCGTTGCCCGCCTTCAAGTGGGGGATACTCCCATAACAGGATATACAAGCTTCAGAGAACCTGATAGGGGACACTCTCATCAGCGGGGTGGCACGGAAACTGTTAGTAGCAAAAACACATTTTTATTTCATGATTTAAATAAAATACACGGGCTTTAAAGGAAATATCGTGGGTGTTATTGGTTGAGGCACTTTCCTATCCTTGTAGGAGGATCATGTCACTCAATCGCTTTGTACTGAGTCATTGCATGCTGTAATTTGGTAGGAAGCGGAGCGCTTGGCTGTTTTGTGTCGGCGGCTGCCCAGGGTAAGAACGTACTCTTTGAGAAAGCTTTGTCAGACAAGTTCTTTCCAGTATTACTGGAGGCTTCTGCAGTGGATAGTCTTGTGTCTCTTACTGTCATGGTAGGAATAATAATCTTTTGCTCTGGGAAGTGCATGATCGTGTTGGATCAGCTTCGGGCACCTTATCTATAACGCCCTGATCTCGTGGGTACAGAGATGTTACTGCGACGTATATACGTATGGCAGAAATACTCTCACATACATACGCTAAGCATCAGTGCATGTAAGAATCAAAGTAGGAAAGTACGTGATGCATTATACATTACAACTTAAGAGTATAATTACAAAGTTATCATAAGATATGGCATAATATTACAAGCATATTATATCACCAGAGGTGCAAAAGTAAGATATAAGGAGATATACAAGTATGAACAGTACAAAAGGTGCTCACAAGTTACAAAAAGGAAATTCGAGAGTCGAGCATGAGGGCCTGGAAGAAAATGACCTCGGATGGTCAACCGCTGATCCACTACGGTACAGCTTTGTAAATCTGATCAATAAGAAGTCCACCATGGTCCAAGCTCCAGAATCTGGACATGCAGGTAGGTTCAGGGTTGTTAGAAGTAACCCAACGAGTGGTAAGATAAAGTCAAGTGGTGTGCACAAGCAGGTAAATGTGTACATGATCAAGTGATGTAATTCAGGCATGCAAGTATAGGCATTGACCAGTAAACATGAAGGAAAATCAGAAAATCAGTGGAAAATTTAGAATCAAGCTAGCACGTGTAACGATAAACCCGAATAGAGAAAGCATGTATCAAAAATCGTGTCATGAGCATAGACACACCCAAGCATGAAATGAGACATTAAGTAATATGTTAAATACAAGTGTGGACAAAACGAGTTGTATAAGCTTAGACTTTGGATTCATGAGATTGATACGTCGAGGGGATAATCTAAATAAGGAAACTCTCATATATATACCATATACCTCATGTCACTATAACCTGAGTTATACAACTTGAGTTGCCCTAAAGTAACAGAATAAGAATGTCAGGAATAATTACTGTTAAAATTTATATATAAGAGATGCAGGATAACTTAATTATCCAATAGTAATCATCAATGTCACCTGTTATTCTAATCATTTCCTTATAGTGTCCCATATCACTGTAAGTTCATACCGGGTCCGTACTTCAGTAGAACTCAATCCGAATTCTGATATACAGATACTATTATTCGGATGAGGAAGTGATTCAATAATACCTGCTACTGAGTTTATTATTGTTTGATAATTAAGTTATATCTGGGGCAGAGTCAGGTGTTGTGTGCTTAAGCATGCAAGTATAAGTCAGTAAACCAAAGATCAAGGAATCCAGTGCTGTAACTTAGAAATCATATGTAATAAAGCAGGATGTCATCTCAAGTCATCTTACATGAATAAGTGGATTATAATAGTATATCAGGTCACATGCAAGAATGGTCAAATCAGTTGTACAACTTAGTATACGGCTTCATGAGACTAGTACGTCAAAGAAATAATTCAAATAAGAAAACCCTCATTTATATACACCTTATGTCTCATGTTAACATAATCTGAGTGTATACAACCTGAGGTTATCCCATGCAGAAGAATATTAAAGTGTTGTATTTTAAGTTAGCTAATAATAATAGTCAGTAGCATCTGATATTTCAATCATTCCCCTGTCAGTTCTCACATCACTGGCAGTTCGTACTGGAGCTCGCTCTAGTAGAACTCATTCGGATCTAATATGTGAGTATCAGAACCCGAACGAAGGAGAGATCAAATATCTCACGTTCCTAATAATATTATTATTTGGTTATTAAATTATTATTATTCATCCGATTCATATATTGAGGTATGTGTTATCGGTACACATACATCCACATATGAATAAGACGAGTTAGTATTAAAAACTGATGAAGATCTGATGGCTCATATTTATAGCGGGTCCCGTCTTTGTCCGGGACTACGGCTCAGGAGGCTACTGTTTCTGGGGACTTATATTACGCCCCACACGATACTTCAGGCGGGATTTATATTACACCAACATGACACTTCAGAGATATAACTTATGCTTCTTGGGAATTATATTATACCCAACACGACACGTCAGAGATAACCACCATTATAAATATGACATCATGTCGGTATCCATCAGTTTGCTCCATCCCCAGCTTAGGTTGTCTAATCATATATTATTTTAATACAGCCAACAGGAGTATAAGAGATACAGGGGTATCCAGAGATACAAGTGTTCATGAGTACATGAGTAACAGAGGTATATCAGGATATTAGTTATTACATTCCCGTAATGTGATAATCATGAGTCAAGTGATAACATATCAGGTATCAGGTGATAACATACATGTGTCAAGTGTCAAGTGGTAGAACAACAGATATTAACTGTCGAATAGCACAGTAAGAGAAAACGGTAGAGATATAGGGGATCGGTATGAATACTGAAAAACAATACAGTTCTTGAAAAACAGCATAAGTAAAGATTTCAAACTCTTCACAACCATCAAGAAAAGAATAAGAGTTAAATTATTTAATTATCCAAGCGGGGCTTGGTCAAGCTGGAGTAAAGCCAGGCTGTGTTGGCATTACGCCGGGCACACGACAGAGCTTGGCTCCGGGCAGAGTCAGCGTGCAGCTCGCTCGCAGTGAAGCCACACATGAACGATCAGCTAATGCTCACGACAAAGCCACACTCGCGGCGAAGCTAACACACATAGTGAAGCGGCGTATGAATGCTCTGCTAACATGTGACGAAGTCGCGCTTGCGGTGAAGCTAAACGCACATGACGAAGCTGCGTATGAACACCTGGCTACGCACGCGGCGAAGTTATGCTCGAACGAGTTAACTGTAAACCGCTGAGGGCTTGTTTGTTTCGTTGCAAAACGTCGCAAGTCGTAAGTCGTAAAATGAGAAGGGAAAAAGTGAACTGTAGCAGAGAAAATATATTGTGTTTTACGGTGTTTGGTTGATAAAGTGAAGTGTAAATGGAAAAGTATATTGTGTTTTACGGTATTTGGTTGATAAAGTGAAAGTGTAAATGATAAAGTATATTGTGTTCTAAGGTGTTTGGTTGGTAATGTAAAAGTGTAAGTGAAAAAGTTGATCACAAAATTAATTGTAGCAGTGATTTAAATATTATAAATATTATTAAATTAAATCTACTATTGCAAATTAAATTATATTAATAAATTGGAGATAAAAAATTAATAATCTTAATATTTTATTTATAACAATAATATTAATAAAATATTAGTATAAATAGTAAAATATTACTAAAATATTAACTAAATAAATAATACAAAATTTTAAGAAAATCTAAAGAACATTAATAAAATTTAAGAATACTAATAAAATATAAATATTAAAAAATCTTAAAAAACAATAAAATATAGTTATAATATTATAATATTAAAAATACTTGAAAATTATTATAATATAAATTTTATTATAATATTAAAAAATCTTACAAAAATAATAAACTATAGTTATAATATTATAATATTAAAAATGCTTGAAAATTATTATAATATAAATTTTATTATAAAATTATTGTAATATTATAGAAATATAAAATTAACAAAGTAAAATATAATTATAATTTAATAATAAATTATCATTATAGTATTATTATATTGAATTATTATTACAATATTAACATAATAAAATATTAATATAATAATAAAATATATTATGATATTAATAAAGTAATTTTTTATATTCAAAAAATAAATAATTAAATATATAATAATTTTATATTAAAGTATAATATTGTTATATTAATAAAATATTAACTCTAAATAAATAATAAAAAATGGAATACGTATTAATAAAATAATAAAGTATTAAATAAAATATTAATAAAAATATTAAATATTAAAACAATATTAAAAACAATAAAAAAATTAAAGATTAAAAATATAAAATAATTAAATAATAAATAAGAAATTGAATACTATTTAAAATATTAAATATTTAATAATATTAAATTATATATTGATTATTAAGTAACTGTTTTGAATTACAAGTGAGAGTTACATGACCACAAAATTAACTGTAGCAACTGCAAGTGAGAAAATATGAGTGTAAAAGTGATATTTACATGATCACAAATTTAATTGTAGAACTGCAAATGGGAAAAGAAGAGTTGCATTTTGTAACTTATTTTTCAGCGAAACAAACAACGGAAAATGGAAAAGAAGTTTTACGACTTGCGTTTTGCGGCGTTTTGCGGCGAAACAAACACGCCCTGAGTGCTAAGCTTGCCTCCCGACGGAGCTAATAGAGAACCCGAAGGTTAAATCTGAGGACCAAGCAAAGCAAGAATAAAGTTAGCGAGCAAACAAGCGAACATTCAAGTGGAGTTAAGTAAGGCTGAAGCAAAACTAGCGTACAACGTTAGACGCTATCATGCTCGGTGGGGTTACCGCTCGCGGCGCAGCTAAACACACACGACGTGGAGAGCATATGAACTTTGTGCTACCGAACGTGGTGAAGTCGTGCTCACGGCGTAATTACGCTCGGACGGAGTTAACAGTAAAGTGCTGAGCGCTAAGCTCGTCTACCACACGGAGCGCGAGAGAATCAGGGGGTCTAAGGGCGACCACGAAGGGTCGGCCAAATAAGAGAGAGCTCGGAGGCTAAATGTAGCCCGAAAACTGAATAGGTACCTGCAGAAGTGTTAGTACCAAACATGTATATATTTATATACCAAGCAAGAGAATCGCCAAGCGGTTAAGCCCGAAGGCTAACAACCACGAAGGGTCGGCTAAGCACAGTAATAGAGTGATGTCACAAGCAATATACATGTACATGTATTATTAAACTACGCTATTACAAGTAATCGTTACACCGATACAGATACACAGTCCACAATACAAATACAACAATCTTAGAATACATTAAAAATACAAAACGCCCGTCGAAGCGGGGTACCCAATAATGCGAGAACACTCACCTATAAAGCTCCGAACATGCCGTAAAATCCCTGAACTCCAAAATGCTAACGCGATCCAATATATTAAATAATATACATAGATCAGATGAGAGAGAGAAGAGAGACTGGGAGAGAGAGAAAAGATCCAGATCCATGATCAGGGAGAGAGGGAAGGGAAAAAAGGAAAGTGGGGGAGGACTGGCCGGCCAGGGGGTAACCAAGAAGAGGGGAGGAGAAGAAAAAGAAAGGAAGAAAAGAAGAGAAGGAAGAAGAAAAGAAGAAAGAGGGAAAGGGGAGGAAGAGGAGGCCGGGTGGTCTTCGCCGGAGGTGGCCGACCGACGAGGGTTGCTGGAGGGAAGGGGCGACAAATTTGGTGGTGGGGAGGAAGAAAGAGAGAGGGAGAAGTAAATAGGGAGAGAGGAACTAATAGAGAGAGAGGGACTGGGGATGTGTGGTTGGTGGAGGAGATCGACCAACTATGTAGCACAGACACTTTTATCATGAAGCCGTGTCGGAGACACGTGTCTTGTGTATTTTTAAGAATTTATCACGTATCCACGTGTCTTGTCTATTTCAACATTGCTACGTCCGTGCAACGTAGTCGGCCAAGGGCTGCAGTGGGAGGTTGCCAGAGTGGAGGGTGTAGCTGGTGGTTGCTGGAGGGGGAAGGGTGCCGGATCTAAAGAGAGGTGAGAGAATAGAGAGGGAAAGAAAGAGAGAGGGGAGAGGAGGAGAAGAGAGAAAGGGAAGAGGAGATCGGGCCAAGGGTGGCGGTCGCCTATGGTGGGGGCGCCAGAGGTCAGCCGACAGTGCTGGGCCTGGGGCTTCGCTCAAAAAGTTGAAGAGAGGGGAGAGAGTATGAGTAAAGAAAGGAGAGACAAATGTGGATAGAGAGAGAGGAGAGAAAGAGAATGAGTGGAAGAAAGAGAGGAAAACATTTGTTAAGTGGTGGGGAGATGGCCACGTGGCAGAGAAGGTAAGGAAGAAAAAGAAAAAAGAAAGGGAAACACAAATAAAATAATATATTATTATAATAGGCTAAATTTTGACTAATTCTGAAAAATTCACAAAATTCTCATAAATAGAAAATATCATTCTGAGAAACAATATAAAATCAGATTCAAGAAATTCAATCTGATTTGTAAATTAAAATCTTAGAAGCAACCGGTGATACCAGCCGATACCAATTCCGGTCGAATTTTGATTAATTCAGAAAAATCTCTAAAAGTACGCTAAAGTAGAAAATATGGTCTTGAGAAATAATATGAAATCAGATTTTAGAAATTTAACTCGGTTTATAAATTAAAAATTTTGGAATTGATTGACGATACCAATTGATACCGGTTTTAGGAGTTTCGTAAAACAATTCAGAAAAATCTCAAAAAATCATGAAAAATCTAAAATATTAGAAACGATGTTTGAAATTGAAACCGGTCAAATCTGACTACTAGAAAGGTCAAGTCAAGAAGTACACTGTGACTGTGTCCCGAGTTCGGACTCAGGCCGACTCTGAGTCCAAAATTCGGATTCGATGCCAAATAATAATAAAAAATCACAAATCAAAATAAATACGGGGAGAAAAATAGGAAATTACGATCGAAAAATCGGGAAACGTATCTGGGTACGTATTCCGGGGAAGGGGTGCTACATTATCCATGGTTGGTTCTTGATGGCACTGAAGACCTCGTTGGTGGAGAGCCTCAGCGGGGTGAAGTGATGTTCTACTCTGGAGGCCTGGAGTGGATTCGGAAAGAGAGTCGGGAATGCCTGCTTCTTGAAGGCTGGTTGCCCTCGATTCTGGTTGTTTATATGGGTCGGAGTCTCGTGCTACGAGTTCATCTTCTCTCCATCATTGTTGTGTTTGAGAGAGTGGTTGACTGAACTTTTCATAATTTCCTCCAATTGAATGTAAGGCTGGGCTCGGGACAGGACTTCAGTCATCCGCGTGACGTCGTGCTTCAACATGTGCTTGTACAGGAGGTGAGAGATCTGCAATCTGCTGATGAACGTGAGTGCAAATACATCCTTACCTCAGTTGAAAACTTTTGCTAGCTAGCTCTGAAAGTAGCCGATGTAAGATTTGAGGTTGTCACCAGCTTCATTTTGACAGAGAGGACGTGATAGTTGTTCTTCTTGGCCTTCCGACGGGAGGCGTATTGAGTGAGAAACGCTTTGGTTACTTCCTCGAAGTTGCAGAGAGAATGTAGCGGTAGGGAGTAAAACCATTCCGAAGTCACGCCTTTCAGGCTGAACAGAAAGGTTACGACACATGATGGCGTCGTTGCGGGAGTGGACTATCATCTTGTCCCGAAAGTGTTTGATATGCTAAACTGGGTCGCTTGCCCGGATAATAGTCAAAAGTTGGAGCTGAGAACTTTTTCGAAAACTCACACTCCAGTATCTCTTCGGAGAGGGGAGTCAGAAATTTTGAAAACTGCCAGTATCGATTCACTACGAAACTACAGTTTCGCCTCCTGGATCCGCCTCTGGACCAGTTCATCGAGGGGTTCTAATGTCAAGGGATCTTTGATTTTCTCCGAGTCTAGCCATATGGTAACGAGGCGAGTCTGCTTCATTGTCGAGCTGTATTCGTACAAGGGAGTCGTTGGTCTGGGCCGCCTCGTATTCGTGATGGGCCCATCGCTCTTCGTCTCTCCAACTCCAGGTTCGTCCACTAGTTGTGCCTGAGTGCCTTGGAGGGCGACGATTTAAGCCTGGAGCCGGTCATTGAGTTGCCTCAACGCCTCTTGTTCACGAATGGCATTCTCGCGATCGAGAGCCGCCTGCTCCCGATCGCGATCTGACCGGACTACTGTTCTTCCATCTTGTTCTTTCATATTGACGAGCATCTGAAGGATCTGGCTTTCGAATAGCGGTGGTGCTCGGGTGCTACCAACGGTCCCTTGAGGTGAGGAGCCAGTGTCCTCGATGGCATGTTGTCGATAGATGGCAGGCGGGGAACCATGCCCCCAGCGGTGCTGTTGGTTCTGCCTTTGGAAGGGGCACCGTTGTGGATGATTGTCTGTTTCTTGGGGGCCATCGAGGCTAGGTGAGAGGCTTTTTGAGGAAGGTCTGGTTGAAAGGGAGGGAGACGTCGAGTGTAGACTCAAGATCTCAATGAAAGCACCAGTTTGTGGTGGGAAAAATCTCACCAGATCGCGGTGGATGAATCTCCACTATAAGCAACTGGACCTTCCCGATTTGACCTGCCAGAGCACACAGAGAAGAGACACCTTTAGATCAGGATCATCAGTGTGAGGCCGGCCTAAGACGCTCGGGCGTGATAATCAGTAAGTGGAATGAAAAAGGGGACCGACACAGGGAAACTGTCGGTCTGATGGAAGGGTAGACTAGCACAAAGAAACTGCTAGTGTATTGGGATAGACTAGCACATGAAAACTGCTAGTGTAATGGGGTGTGTGCTCTCAGTATTAGGGATGCGACCCCTTCTCCTTGGAGAAGAAGAATAGTATTTACATGATATAGATGCTGACGTGGAGGCGGAATTGATGGACTACTGTAATTGCACGATCTTCACGTGCTGGATTTGTTGTAATGGCTGTGATCATCGGCGTTGGTTGGTTGGGATTGTATGCCGGAAAATTTGTCACTGTCCATAACTGCTCGCGCTGGTAGGGGCGTTACACGTTATGAACGTGGGGAAGGATGGCACTGCATAACTGTTGGCAGAAATTAAGGACGATTTGTCATTGGAGGTAAAGCGTTCGGAACTTAAATCTTCGGAACGGAGAGGATCCTGGAGTGGAGAGGACCCTGAGGTGGTGAGGACTTCAGAGTGGTAAAGACCTCGGAGAGGTAGAGGTCTCGGAATGGTAGAATGCGTCTCTGGGTCAGAAACGTCTTTGGGACGGAGGGCGTCGGGAAGGCTGGATGTGGTGGAGGCTTCGGGTTGGACTCTGGGAGTTGTGGATGTCTTGGAGGAACTCAGTAATTTGGACACGTGTTATCATCCTGGTGCGGGTCAAATTTTGACCACTACAGAATAATTCGTTAAAATCAGTAGTTTTATTACTTTAGGAAGCTGCTGAAGGAAAAAGGAAACCAAATCCATCCTATAATGAATCTGTCATAGTAGCATATCAGCTTTACAACAATGCAGCTCATGAAAATTTTGTTACACAGAAATCATCATGCCAGTTATTTTCAGCTTCAGGCTTGCCCACTCTCATTTTTCAGCCTCATGTATCTCAATTTATGTTGATATGGGTGGTTAATGCTATGTCAGGATAGCAGGTTAAACTTATAGGACACGGACGTCATGTCATGAGAGTCATGACCAAGGGGGCAAATCCGATTGTGCTACTGCATGTTTATCTCAACCGTTATAATTCAATGTTGGAGATTTTGGATTGAAATAGGCCCTTGAAGATCAGCTTTAGCTTGATTTTTACTCAGACTTGTAGACAGTTACCTGTCAGCTTAGTATGACATAGAATACATGTCTTGCTGTTTTGTTATCCCATGCATATTTTTCAATTTTATAATATTGAGCTCAAGAACTGGTTAATTCTTTAATTTCCATTCTCTTTCTTACATTGCTGCAAAATTTGAAGTCTACTGCACTTCTTGACCTCTAATGCCCTTTTATTACTGAAAAACAAACTCTATTTTCAGAAATTCGGGTGAGACATAGAGTAGTCCCTCTCAATCGCTTTTTGTTAGTTTCTTAGATGTTATCCTCACCGTTCTCTTGTTCCAACTGTCCACACAAATCAAATAGCCTTTCCTTTCCAAGGATTACAAAGCTCTTCATATTACATGCTTGTACATATAACTTCAGACATCATTATATATAATTTTCTTACTATATACCTTTTAATTTGCCTAACAAAAATTCATACTCTCAAATATACTGCATATCTCTTTGTTTGCACCCGATTTATTTCTCAGCAAGGCTATTGTCCAATGTTCTAAATCATACAGTATGCCTTGTGAGAGAAGCAGTCTCTAATGTTGTAATATTGCATGTTATAAGTTCTTTCCCAAAGATATAGTTGCAACCCGTGTCCCTAGAGGGCTATCCAGGCTGGTAGTGATAGCAGCTCTATACTGGATGTGTTGATCCAAATTATTAAACTTACATGTCCCATCAATTGGTAGGACCATGCTGCATCCTCAAGTCATAAAATCATCAGGAATAGATTATTAAAACATTAAACTAAAAGAGTAAAATACACTATCAAGCTTTAATCTACCGATTTTCAGTTGGTTGTGCATTTTACTCTTCATAATGATTGCTATTAAGGACAGCGTCAAGTACAAGCTTCGTTGAATTCTTCCTGCAATTGTGCATTTTGTTTTTTTTGGTGCTACTTATACCAAAGGTACTCAAGTCAAGAACAACACAAAATTAAAATCAGCCATACCAAATTACCAGCACCGTTATGATACAGCTTTTGAAATTTCAAAGACTGAAATAAGCATCTTTTATCCAGTCCCTACAGTATACCTATAAATATATTAATCACTCGCAAGAAGGGCCAGCGGCAGTTGTTTTTAATACCTAATTGCCACATAGATCGATCATAAACTATGCTGAAACTCAGCAAAAAATATAAAAATGAGATGGCCCTTCCATGGCATAACTGCAGTATTATTTCCAGTATCCAAGAAAATATCTCATATCAAAGTTGAGCTTGAGGTGTCCATCAACATCATATTCCTATCTAGGCATGCCTAACAGGTTTGGGTTACGACTACCAACTACTGTATCAACTGCTGTAAGGTCAAATAGATCATTTAGATCTTGAGTTGAGTTGTGCTAAGTGGCCAACAAGTTATATACTGCAGTTTCTTTGTCAAAAAAACATTGATGGGGGGAATAAATTTCTGGCCAATCTCAAATATGGACGTAGAATGACATCATTGTTGTAAGTGTTCAAGTACTTTCATGTGCAATTGACAATTTTATAAGCAGCAAGGAAGCCCAAATATAATATTTTTGTTAATAACACAGGATACGACTGATTGGCTAATCTTTCAAAAACCGAATGCCATTTCATTGGAACCGTATAAATCCATACCTTTAACTCCATTAAGAGAAAAATGGAACCTCCACTGTGTAAATGTAAACTTTGTAGCTGAGAACAAATGCTTCACTTAAGTACTCTGCTATAGGATTTTGGCATTTCAATTTTAGTATGTCACTGCCTTTGCTGCCTGGTAAATTTCCTCCCATGGTTAAAACATAAAATAAATGAAAATTTTGGCATCTTTGGACAAAAGATAATTATAAATGGAGCCTTATTCGTAGTCGATGATGCAAAATTTTGAAGATACTTTTATTCTTTAAACAAAGTACAAGTAGAATCTTGAAGGATGGTTTGATCTATGATTAGGACAGGGGTTAGGAGCATCCAGTCAAGTTTTGAGGGTTTTAGTAAAAGTTGTTAGATTGCCCTTTGTTAAATTGGGAGTAGTTTGTTCTGTATGTTATGTATTGGTTTAATTACATAAAAGTCTGGGTAATCTGAGCCATCCCCTGAAGTTTTGGTTTGTCTACTTTGTATGTACAGGAGATGTCATCCCATGATTCCTGGGCCTATATGGTTGGAAATGGTAGGCAACTGCCATTATCTCTCTTCTTCGTGTTACTTGGAAAAATAAAAAATAAAAAAAATAAAAATGAAATCTTTGCAGGTGTCATTGGAGCACAAAGGTAAAACCTCTTTGTAGTGGGCAAGAGACTGGGGCTCAATTCCCGCTTGCAACATGCTACACACACCCAAAAAAAAAATCTGGATGAAGGATCTAATTTTGCAATGTGGAATTTCCCTCAATCTCCAATGTTGCATTCTTATTGTGTGATTTCAATTGTAAATTTTGCATGCTGTTTTCCCTCTGTTCCTCTATTTTCTTTCTTAACATTAAAGTGTGATAGAATTCCTGATTTATTGTGTGACTAGGTCTATCACCATGATCATTTTTCAGTAAAGAAGATAATCCAAGGGATTTTTTAGAGAAAGCAGAAGTCCAACATATGAAGCAGTGGGCTTCTAAGGTTACTTCGCTTGACATACCATGAACTTTCACTTGGTTCTGTATGTCAGTTGGATTGGCACATGGCCAAAGAGTTTCATGGATCATATATTTGACCAATAGATGAGGTACAGTAATATGAGATAGCATCATATGAAGATGATTCTAGGATTGTAAAATTAGACTGTCTACGAGTTGCACTGGTAAAGTACAGAATGGATTAAGATGGTATTATTCTTGATGAAGTTTGAGGAATCATTCTTTAGGCATCAAAGAGGGAGGCTTAAGATTTTTTTTTTTTTTTTTTTAATCGTCTTTCGAGAAAGAATATGATTCCTTTGGGGAGCCTTCGGAAATTCAACCTTTTACTAGAGTTAAAATCTTACATGGCGGGTCAGGGCAGGCTCTTCTTGACACTGTGGATTGAAAACACTGGAGGAATGTCCATCAGAAGTGGGAGGGGACTTTCCCTCTTTCAGGATCTTAAAGGGACATCAGGCCCCAAATAAACTTGGTATTGTTTTGAGAGGATTGAAATAAAACTTGCACGATAGAAGGAAGAACCAGCCATGGTAGAATCAAGTGGCAAAAATGGATATGGTAAAGCTTTTTTCTTGGATGTGCTTTCTTTCTTTACGTTGTAGAGGAAGTTGACGAGTACATTTTCACAACAATTGTGGCGAATAGGGATGGGGATCTGGTTTTACTCTTTCATTTATTAGAACTATGATGGTTATACCATCCATCCAGAATGTGTAACTTTGAGACATTTGACTTAATAGTTTGCCAGTGTTTTGCAGTCTACCTAAATCACGCTTCCTATGTTTTCTTCTGGGCTTGGGTCAACATCCGTGGTGTTGCATTGGCAATTTTTATGATGTTATGCTTGAAGTTCAAATCATGTGTCAAGTCAGTTGTGCAATGTCCTTGTTTCTTGTCTAATTTTCACACTATTCTGTTAATTTACCCAACATCTGATAGATACATCCCATAATACAATCAGTCATTTCTTATCTAATTTTACACGACGTCTCATTCTTTCTTAGCTACTGTGAAGACTGAAATTAACATTTGCATGGTACTTAAACAGTTCACTCTCAAAACAAACTCGATGCTCATGGTACCCTGGTGGAGTAACAAAGATCTCTTCACAGTTCCTGAATGTGAATCCTGATTTGTTTCTTGATATAACCTCACATTCTTTTTAGTACTAAACATAGGGAAATCATAGACAGTTTAGATGGACATGCATAGTTCATGCATCAAATGTATTATCTACGTGCTGTATGCTTCTTTAGGCAGCACCAAATCTTGTCTCTCTTTTCTTGGCAGTGTAATTGTGCCTCATGTACTATGAATGCTGGACCCTTGTATGTTTGGCGACAATTGTGATTAGGATTATTTGGTCTCTACTTGATCAAGAAACTGTATCAATAACAAGTAATTCTGATGATTTATTTTACACCCTTGCAGAAGCAGATATATCAGCCAAAGAAAAAGCAAAAGACAACCACGAGTAAAGGAGCAGTCTCTCAGAATACGTATGCTCCTGATGAGGCTACCGGGGGAGAAGTACTCCTGAGCACATGCCAGAAGCACGGCGTGCTCCTGATCCTTCTGATTCCAACAAAGGACGTACATCAGTGCACGACAGAATGAGAGTACCAGTTTCCGATGATGACCTGTTTAAAGAGGGTGAGATACAGGAATAAATTGATCCTCCCAAAGGATCGTCTTACCTGCCAAAGACGGTTCGTGCTTCAGTTTTATCAAGCAGGGAACTTCTCTGGCCGATGCGTGCCACCAGCAGTTGGTTTGTCTGTCCAGATCATTGTCTTCTGGTTAAACAGCTGCAAAATGAAATTTTCAAAAAAAAAAATCTTCTGATTAAAATGATTCAAATCTGACAATCAAGTTGTTTTGTGCTTGTAGCAGAGAGCAGAGAGTGCAGGAGACGTAGGAGAAGAAAAAGAGTGATCCTCTGATGCTCAAATTTTGTTTGCTTTTCCAGCTGGATGTCGAGACATATTCCGAAGGTTTGATATGAATGCTTATGGTGCACGAGGACCAACTGTTTTATTTCTAGTTTAAGATTTAACTTTGTCTCGTTTTATTTTTAGCGAGTCATTTTGCTAAGCTCCATAAACTTACAAAATATGTTCATGTGACGCTCAGCTGAAGTGACTGCAATTTATTTCTCTGTCTTTGGTTGTCTAGAAATACATTTTAGAGTTTTCCCCTCGGATCTAAAATATTTGAAATTTTACAACTGTGACCCATCTTTAGTGGTCTTAATGTTAATCTCGCTGTCGATAAAAGAAATCAAGTCATTTTTACATTATATATGCACGTAGCATTTGTGAGCATTTTACTCCTTTATGATGCTCCAATGTTTCGCGAATTTGCTTTCACATCGCCATGCCAAGTATCACTTGTCGCCTCCCCCGTTGCCTATATTTTATTGTTTGTTTTTTCCCCCCTGTCAACAATTTCTATTGCTCTTGCGTATTTAAAATGATAACCTGTCCTTCAAAGAGAAATGGAGCAAGGGGCCTGATTGATGAGGTACGCGTATATGAAATATGTGCGGAAGAGTTATTTAAATTTTCACAACATTAAAGCTTAGAAAATTTTACTTAAAAGAAAAGGGGAAAAAAAAACATGCAAGCCGAGGATTTTTTATTCTCTTTCTTTTTTTGATGGATTTTCCGTGTGTGTGTTGATGGGAGGTTAGGGGGGCTTCTACAAAATTACAAGTAACAAAACTGAGATAAATTATCACTTCTTGTTTAGAAACATACAAGCATAAGAAGAAGAAAAAAAATCTCTTTTTTTGTCTTTATTTTGATGGGGTTTTTTGTGTGTTGTTTGTGTGTGTGTGTTTTTTTTTTTTGGCGGGGTGGCTTCTACTAAAATTATTGAAGATCAAGAAATGAAAATAGAAAAAAAAATTCTCTTTTTTTGTCTTTCTTTTTTATTTTTATTTTTTTTTCCGTGCGCGCCCGCGTTTTTTTTTTTTTTTTTTTGGGGGGGGGGGGGGGGGGGGGGGGGTGGGGGGGTGGGGGGGGTGTTCTACTACTAAAATTATTGAAGATCAAGTAACGAAACATAAATAGATTGTCACTTCTTGCTTTAGAAACACACAAGCATAGAACAATTTTCTCTTTTTTTTGTCCTTCCTTTTGATGGGTTCTTTTTTTTTTTTTAATGGAAAATAGGTAAATTGTCACTTCTTGCTCAGCATACAAGCAAAGAAAAATTTCACTCTCTTTTTTGTCTTTTTTATGGGTTTTTTTTTTTGTGTGTGTGGGGTGGGGTGGGCGGGAATCTCTCTTTGTGTTTTTTTTTATTCAAGGAAGGAGACTGGAGTTTTACTAAAATATTGAAGATCAAATAACGAAACATAGATAAATTGTCACTTCTTACTTAGAAAAACCACTAAACTTTTCTCTCCTTCTTTTTTTTTTTTAAATAAAAAACTCCCCTTGGCGTGAAACAACTCACCAATTTAGAATTTGAAAAATATAAAATAATACTCTTAAATTTTGTAGTTATTTCGCTCACTTTTCAGTCCAAACTCTAATTGTATGGATAAAAAATTGCTAATATTTAATATGAGTTAAGATATATGACAATATCTCTGTGCTATCCCTTTGGAGTGTCAAAAAAATGACATGAAAAGTTTATGGTGTTGTTTGATATCTTCAAATTAGACCCTCGGTCAATTATCTATGGTTCACCGGCTGAAGGGTGAGAGTCTGTAAAGAGTCTCAAGTTCAAGTCTTGAGTACAACCTATATTCAAAATAAGAACAAAAGCAAATTTAGATCCTCTCCATTGAGACTTAACTCATTGGTGAATCAGAATATTGAGTTATAACTTAAGAGTCACAAGAGTGCTTAAATTTAAGAGGGAAAAAAGCTAACCTCAGCTTCTTCTTTAAATTAAAATTGGAAAAAGTTAATCAGTTTACGACCTTACTGAGGAACACCAGCATACATCAAAGACTAATCTCATAGTCAGGGGCGGACCCAAACAGGCACATTGAATTTCACAAAATAATGAAATAATAAATACAGTCTGTGACTTTTTTTTTTTTTATATAATGTCTTCTTTTTAATTTATTTTTATTAACATAAAAATACTTTTGAGAGTAGCTCAATTAGCAACATATAAATCTAAATTATTAGAAGTCACAAGTTCAAATTTTGGTAGATGCAATATTCAAAACTGACTGAAAGGAGATTTTTTTCGTGATTCATATAGAAATTTTATCCGTCTGTCTTCTTCTTTCTTTCTCACCACCCCTTCTTTCTTCTTTCTCCTCCTTTCTTTCACGTTCTTCTAAAGGGTCTGTTTGGTTAAGGGTGGAAGTGAGGAAGCAAGGAAGTGAGGAAGTGATAATAGTTCCCTTTGGAACTTGAGAATTGGTTAGTAAGTTTTCTAGTGTTTGGATGTTATTGGGAAGTGTAGTTTGGAAAATGTTATGTCTTTTCTGGTGTTTGGATGGTAATGTAGAAGTGGAAGTGGAAAAGTTGAGCACAAAGTTGACCGCAAAATAATATTAAAATAAAAATTAATTAAGAAAAATAAAAAATGGACTGTAATTAGAATGCAAGTGAAATTTACATGATCAAAAAATTAACTGTTTTGCGCTACAACTTATTACAAATGAGATTTACATGACCACAAAATTAATTGTAGCACTCTGAAAGTGAGGAAATGATTGTGTAAAAGAGAGAATAAAAAAGGAAAAGGTGTTTTCTTATTTTCCTTTTCCGGTGTTTGGATAGATAGGGAAGTGATCAATTATACTTCCACATTTCCTTACTTCCGCCCATTTCCTTCAAACCAAACACTGCGGGAGCTTATCGATCGGTTTTTCACCACCGATAGCAATACACTAGTATTTTTTCTCTTATAAAAATCGACCGAAAGGAAGTTCTCTCATGATTAATATAGAAACTTTTTCCGTTTATCTGTCAGTCTTCCTTCTTCTTCCTCCATCTGCTCTCCTCCTTCTTCCTCACTTTTTCTCTCCTTTTCTTCGTCCTCCATCTGCTCCCCTCCTTCTTCCTCCCTTTTTCTCCTTTTTTTCGTTTGACTGATCGATCATTTTTCCACTGACAATAACAGTACACTAGTTATATTTATCAAAACTGATCGAAAATAAGTTTTCTTTTGTGGCTCATATAGAAACTTTATCCGTGTGTTTATCTTCATCTACAAAAAATTTAATTGCTTTTTCTTCTTCCTCTCTCAACTATGCTTCTTTCTTTCTCTTTCTTCTTTTTCTCTCCCCTCTTCCTGACCAATTAACCATCATTTTCCCACCGACATATTTTACGGCTGCAAACATTAAAATTTTTGTTACATTTGCGCCCTATTATTGGCAGCAACAAGAAAGTCTCTTACCTAATTTTCGCAAAGCTTCGAATTCGTGCAATTACTAATGAATCAATAGTGGAGGTTGTTTTTGTTTTGAAGTGAGATGAGATGCAGCGGCTGACGAGGAAATGGTGGAAGCGCGGCCTCCGAGGTGGTGACGATGACGGCCACGGTGGCGATGGCGATGGATTCTCTCTCCCAACTCGCGACGATTTCCATCCCATCGACACCCAAGGTATACAAAAAGCCCTAAAAATTCTCTCTAAAACCCTAACACTCTTGAAAATTCGACCCCTTTTCTCTCTTTTTCACATCTGTCCTGGTTTTTCTTCAGAACAAGAGGAGATGGTTAGGGCTCTAGAAAGGAGTCACGCGCAACAGAGCCGCCTCTGGAGGGTGCGCTCCCAATTTCTCATCCTTTTTTTTCTTTTTCTTGTTAAACACTTTAATTCTATTGATAAATTATTTCTTTCTGTAGACTGTTTTCGCTGGATTCCTCCTTGGCTATGTGGCTTTCTTGATCTATTCCATCTTTCAACAAGCTTGGTCCCCATGGGAACTGGTATATTGAATATAACAGAACTTTTTTTTGTTGGTTTAAATTTAATATGTTATTTTTTTACATGTTTTCGTTTAGGTTGTAAGAATAATTTATATCTCACAGCCTTGCATTGATATACTATCCGCAGAATGTAGACGAATCAGTTGTAAACAGTGAGAAGCCAGGACATTGAATTATACCCCTTGAACTAGATTTTTAGGTAGCTTAATTACATTAATAGTAGTGGAGAATTTTCATGCCGTATATAAGTAGATTCTTATCTGAACTTTTGATATGAAGTAGAGGAAACTGATAAGTAGCTGGGTAGTTGTTTGTTTCTTGGATGATTGGACGTATAAATGCCACACTTATTGGAGATGAGGTCCTTAGCTGAAGATGGTTATAATTGAATGAATGGAATCACCTAAGATGCTGGTAAAATTTATTGGATTTAGTTGAAGTTTATGACTGAGTCTTCCTTTTGTTGCAAGCTAATGACAGCTTGTGGAAAAAAAAATTACAATTCTCTTTAATTTTTTGAAGGGGTGATGGTACTTTTATTGTATTTAAAGCATTGGCTGAGGTGTCGGCAATTTAAGGTGATTTCCAGGGGCCAACTTGTTAGTAGTTATGTATTTTCTAAAGTCGGTGGAGTATAATGAATAACCAAATAGTGAAGAGCTATTTTTATTGTTAGAAAAAGTAAAAGGTG
Organism: Agave tequilana; assembly: GCA_038442645.1. Classification (NCBI taxonomy): domain Eukaryota; kingdom Viridiplantae; phylum Streptophyta; class Magnoliopsida; order Asparagales; family Asparagaceae; genus Agave; species Agave tequilana. The sequence goes on from JAVJIF010010784.1 coordinate 28,719, forward strand.
TTATGTGCAAAAGAATAACATATCATGAAACAAAGCATAGGATCAGAGTAAATGGAATGAACACTAGGGCTTGTTTCATAAGTAATACATTTTATGTTTGAGGATTTCAAATGTAATGAATTGCCAGATTGAGAGACAAAAAAAGTGCAATCATTTTCTGATGAGCATCGTCCCTTTAGTGCTCCCGACATTATTGTTGAAGAAATTAATTTGTATGACACAGGCTACTAGTTCATTGATAGACATGTAACTGCTCAAAAAGAATCAACAGCTTAGGTTCAGCCTTGTGATTCAAAGCTAACATTTCCAGTGTTGGGATGAGAATGAAAATGACTGCTTCTGGAGATTAAATGTAGACCTTTCTAGTTAAGTACCGTGTGTATATGAAGTGTTTATAATGATTAATTTTAAGGTTTTCTAAATGGAAGATGTCAAATTCATGACTAACTGTTGGAAATTATTCTAAAGAAACTTCATCTAAAAATTCTCGAAACTAAAACAAAATAATTGAAATATATAACCAACCTTTAGGGAATATGCACAAAGAATTGACCTAAAGGTGAGATGATCGACCCTCGCCTAGGCACGTATCCCTCTTCCAGTACAACCCTCTTCCATTACTAAATTCTTGAGTGGCACAAGCTATTCGGGTGACAGATCTCTAGCCATATGCATGCCCAGTTATTCAGTTAATGAAAAGAATGTTAGATTTAGCTGTTTTGGGTATTTTTGGAGGAAGAAGATGATTGCTTTGGAGACCAAAGGAAAATAATAGATATTAGGAGAGTAAATAAATAAGAGTTATTGGCCAATAATTACAATTACCAAATATTTCTCCTAAATTAGCCACTACCTACCAATTGTTTTTACTAAGTCAAGGATGTAGTTGACTGGAGAAAGACTAGGATATGTAAATAAAATTATTATATAATCGAAGCCAAAATATTCGGAGGCGTATGATAGATCAAAGTTATATGATTCCTGCCGAACTTTTATTTATTTATTTATATCTAACAATCTTCCCAAAAATAAATTTCAGGAGAAAATAAAACAAAAGAAAGATACAGCTTGGCATATACTTCTATGCAATAGGTGTAGGTGACTTCCGCCTTGAACCTACACTTACATTAACTGCATCTTTTTAAATCATAGTGAACCTTAGACCTTGAACTAGGTTCCTTTACCAATCATTAGCTAGCATAGACAAGGGCTTACGACATTGGTCAGACAGATTGACACATTAACAAGGCATGCACTGAAAAGTGAATCTAATGAGAAAAATTAAAGTTAGCCCATCTCTCTTGCCGCGGATCCCATGGTGTCCCTCACGCAAGTGGATCCTCTAGGGTTGTAAGAGATAGGAAGAACCCTACTCTACGGCTTAGATCCATTAAGAGTTCTAAGACTTATCCTAAGATGGTCTCCATAGAGCAACTCTGTCTTATGGTGAAGATGAGGTGTACCTTACTCTGAAATGGATTCATGTTTCATATATACATGCATACATACATAAATATATATTTATATAGAGATAGACTTGTGTCCTAAAAGGATTCGAGCCCGAATCCTTCCAACTCAAATACAACCCTCCGACATTTGGATACAAGATCCACTTGGTTGAAGTTGATCTATATTATTTCAAGTATCTGTAAACCAAAAATCAAGTATTTTGAATACTTTTTGTCCATCCATCAAGCGGCGCAAAATGGACGGCTGAAAGTAGTGAACTGGTTAGTTCTATGTCTTTAGACATATAAATTCTCGATCAGGCCATTTGATTATGATCTAAACATTTAAAAACCCCTACAAATCAATTTTTGTTAGGTTTCAAATGTTCTACACCGTTAAACTATCCAACTAACTATTTAGGCTGTCTGTTTTTTTCCTACTTGATGCATGACCAAAAAGTATTCAAACACTTGATTTTAGTTTATAGGTACTTGAAATAATATAGATCAACTTCAACGGAAGGGATTTTATATTCGAACGTTGGATGTTGGTATGTGAGCGGGAAGGATTCGACCTCAAATCCTTTTGGAAAGACACAAGTCTCTCTCTCTCTCTCTCTCTCTCTCTCTCTCTATATATATATATATATATATATATATATATATATATATATATATATATATATATATATATATATAAGGAGAGGCTTTAATACTCCAAGGGCTTAACTAAGTTATGCCCACTTATAAAAGTGCATAATATGCAAAGAATTTTAATGATCCATTCCTTTTATATTGATCGACATGTTGAAAAGGCTTATAAACAAAAAAAAAAAAACTTTGAAGACCAATTGTTCAAGCATCAAGTGATTATAGAATGAACGGTTTCTAATCATCAGAAAAACACTTATTTTGTCACCACCAAATCCTAGATAAACAATCTTCACAATGAATGATTTTTTGTGTATATAATATTCAAAATATGTATATTAAAATTAACAAAATGAATCGACTAATTTCGTTGCATAACATGTATTTTTGTTGGTGGGCATAACTAGCTTAGTTATGCTCTTGGAGTATTAAAGCTTCACCCACCCACCCACATATAGGTGAGGCTTTAATACTCCTAGAGCATAGGTTATGCCCACCTACAAAAATACATGTTATGTAATGAAGTTAAATGATATATTCCATTGATCTTGATCTACGTATTTTAAAAACTCTGAATACAAAAAATCATGAATTTTGAAGATCATTTACCTATACTTTAAGTATTGGAAAAATGAACGTTTTTCTCACAATTGAAAATTATTTATTTTACAATCACTGGATGCATAAGCAATTGAACTTCAAAGCACATGAATTTTTATTTATAAGCCCTTTTAAAACATATAGATCAAGATAAACGGAGTGAATCATTTAATATCTTTGTATATTATACACTTTTATAAGTGGACATAACTAGCTTAGTTATGCCATAGGAGTATTAAAGTTTCTCCTTATATGCATACATACATATTTTTTTGGAAAACTGCCCAAGTATTCCAGTGGGTGCACCTACGAAACTAGCTTTATATACCCCCGCATGGAGGCGGGGAAAGCACGAAACTACAGAGGGGGTTCCCTCACTGGACTAATCCTGCGGTCACGTGGCCCCACCCCAGGAATTTTCCCACCACAATAGGGTCAGTCACGCTCTACAGCGTGGGGTGAATATCCATCGACATCCAGATTCGAACTGGGGTCACTTGGTTTTTAAGCCAGGTGACTTACCAGTGGGTCGACGACCGCGGATACACACACATATATAAAGCCTTTTCTTATATATATGTGTGTATATGTATATGTCAGGAATATGTACCTAGCTCATATGCCATCTAACGAAACTCTATCAGGTGTACATCAAAACTCCAATCTCTCTATCATTTTTTCCACTATTTGATCACACATCATAATTTTCATATTTTAAGACGTATACATATAAAACATCACATAAATTGGAGTTCATTTAATTATTGATCTAATGGTTTCAGTTGTTCTATTGTTGAAAGCAGTTAAATTTTTAACCATTTGATACATGAGTAAACAAACTCCAAACCACATGATTTTAGATTTGTGTATGTCTTGGGACATGAAGATCATAATGTGCTGTAAAATTGATAAGGAGATTGGAGTTTTGATGCACTATCTGCTGGAGTTACATTAGATAGCATCTAAGGCACATTTCTCTCTTTTTATACATACATACATACACACACATACACACACGTATGTACACATGTGAACTAAATAGTAATAAGTACAGGATAGAACAACTGAGCCAGTAAATATGAAACCAATAGGCTCAAGTTCAACTAATAAATGAACTCTTAATAAATGTAAATTAGTTAAAAATGTTAACCTTTTTGAATACCCTTCTGAAATAGAAGAATTGAATAAGTGGACAATACCCAAAGTTTCACCCAAAGAAATTTACAGAATAGGTATGCTTGATTTTAAATTATCTATAACAATAAAGGCTATGGAGAAAACTATTCAGGTAGATCATAATGAATAGACAATAAATTACTATATGAAGATGATCTATCTGCATATAAAGATAAATATAACTTTATCCACATAATAATATAAATTGCATTATAGCCCTTAACTCTACAAGGATTAAATGCTTTCTTACTGACATCTTTGCGTGATGATAGTTGCCTTGACTGGTACAATGTCTAATGGGAGTGATGCAGACTAGTCTATGTCACAGACAAGTCTACTTAAATGTTTACACAAATCTCAGTCTGTCATTACCAGACCTCAATATTTTTGAAGCTGCGTCATTAGGTCTTAAAATCTTTGGACATAATTTTCTCCCTGGATCCGAAATAATAGTAGTAATATATATGGTTCATTTCAAAGTCCTTAATACTTTAGCCCCTAAAGCTAAATATTTAACCAAATCAAGTAAAACTATACCGGTAGAAACAAAATTGTTATCTTCTAATATTGCAACAAATAGAATAATCAAATGGGATGAAATAAACTTCACAGAGGAATGGTTACTTATTGCAACTGTACCACCTAAGCTGGTTATAGAAACAAACTTAGATCAAATAGTGCAGGCAACTGATGATGAGGTAGAAATTAGATTTAACTCTAAGAAAATTGCTAGAATTTCTACCTTTAAAAAATTAAATGGATCCCAACTTGCTAGTATTTTCACTTCCAAAAATTCAAATGAATCAGTTAGCAAGTGAATTATAGAATCACAAGCAGAATTTCACGGATTTAAAATTTCTAACTCTGCAATTGCACATGCAATTTACGAGAAATCTAAATCGGATTCTCCAACTCAGTCAGACATGAATTTTCACGTATATTGTATCTTATACCGGAAAGTCTAATAAGAAATTTCCTCAATGAGGAATTCAATGAAAATAAAAAATTTAAAACATAGTTTGAAAAGACTTACCCACTAAATAAAATGTATGCATATAGAAATAAATATTTTACACAACTTAATATAAAACAAACTATTAAAGTCTTCTCTGAATGATTTGTTGAACAATACATTAATAAAGAACTTAATAAGATTAATGTTATAGAAGAATATTATATGACATGGGCTACTCGAAATGGTAAAAAGATAAAGTCCATGTATTCACCTTTGAACTTTTGAAATTATCTAGTGTGAATACCACCGACTTGAAAGCAACAATTTTTATAAAGCTTACTTACCAAAAAGAAGAGACACTGAAGGATTTGCAAAAAATATTTAAACAAAACAATTATACAAATGTGTATTTACAATTACTGGGTCAGCAACTAATTAGAGTAGAATGTGCTTTAGATTGTTAATAAACAAAGCAAATACGATTTCCCAACTAGAAACCCCTTTAATAAAGAAAAAAGAATTTAGATCTGATCGTGTACCTATTAAACCTCCTTTTGATGTTAGTGGGTTTAAATTACGGTCAACAGAGCTATCAAGAGAAGAAATAACTTCACTGCTTAATAAATTAAAGAAAGCCACTTTAAATACCATTGATGGAAATCCATCAAACTAATAACTTCATTGATTGATAAATTATAAGAAATTGAACTCTTCTATTTTCCTTTTATTTTTGCTTGTAAAAGGGTTCGATTTCTTGAATTTCTCATTTCATTTTTATCTAATTTACAGATTATAGTGTCAAGAATAGTCTCTTGTAATTTCAGAGTTTATTTTTAAAATATTAATTTCTTGATAGAGATTCTGGATTGATGCTAGTTTTTTTGCTTGTATCTTTTCAAAACCTCAGATACTCTATATACATTTTCTATTTGAGGAGATTTCTGCTTTTCTTTTTCTTTTAAGAGTTTCTGCATTTTACCTTTTATTTTTTATTCATATCATTATTAATGATATATTCTAGAATTTCTTTTCTCTTATTATTAGTGAGAGATTGATGGATAAACCATTCATTTCAATGATGGATTAATAGTAATTTATCTGGTGATTAATTGTGCAACACTGTTCATTATAGTTGTTATGCCATTTTGATCTTTAGAGGAAGAAATAATTTATTCACCTAATGATTCAGATTCAGATTTGATCATTATTTTCTATAGAGTTCTTCGAATACTTTCGTCTTCAATTTCCTCTAGCTTTTACTTGGTATAACATTTGCTAGCATAGTGGCCAATTTTGTCACATTTATAACATCTTATGTTTTTATTATATTTTTGTATTGCTTTATTTTAGAAGATTCTTGTTTAATGTATTTTTCTTTTTTGTGAAAGTTTTTTCTTTTTAGGATAACTTTCATATTCCCTCTTATTGGTTTTTTGGTGCTTTACAGGTTTAGGGTTTTCTATTGTAAATTGGCTACAAAATTCTCCTAATTGTTTTTCTCAGAAATTTTCTGAAATTTTAATTGATTTCTTAATTTTAAGTCATTACAGAGGGATATTTTCTCTTGTACGCAGGCAATTATTATATTACCATATGTATATGTGTGATATGTGATTATTTCCTCATTTTTATCCTTGGGTTTCTGCAAAAAGATTTGGTGGGTCATCTATAAATTTAGATTTTTAATGTGGGGTATTTGCATAATTAATTGCATTATCTTATTTAGGAAGGTATCTTTATACCACTTACAATGTGTTAGGGTTGGATGTCTAAGATTTTGTAGGAAAGGTTTATTTTTTCGCAATGATCTGTTTCACTTCCAGTAAAGTGTTCAAGAATTGTTAACATAAGGGTGTAAACATCTTGCACCTGAGTATTACTTTCAGTTTTTATTGCATTAAAAATTTTAAGTTTTTGTTCTGGTGTGATATAGTGATCTCACTAGCCTTTTAAAATTCATGTAAATCCACAGGTGATCAAATTGGTTGTCTCTATCTGCATTGCCATTTTGCTTACGAATAGTGGCGTACATCATCATTCGATATAATTGATCATGGATTTGTTTATCCACACATTTGTCTATATTCATAGATAGCTTTACCTTGAAAGTAATTTTGTATTATTGAATTATTTTCTTCAAATAACACATCCATTGGTGTAGGCCTTTTGTTATAATGCCTATCTACTCGTCTTGAGTCATAATTGAGCTTATTGATTGTACTATTCTGGAAAGATTCCTAAATAACATCAATTTGAATGAGATTTAATTGTCTTATTGACTCTTTATCAGATAAGATTTCATTATTTGATTTTGAATCTTCTGATTCTTCATTCAAAGATTCTTTGTCTGGTGGATTTCATCAATGGTATTTAAAGTGTCTTTATTTAATTTATCAACCAGTGAAGTTATTTTTTCTTTTGACACCTCTGTTGGTCGTAATTTAAACTCACTAATCTCAGAAGGAGGTTTAATAGGTACATGATTAGATCTGGAATTCTTTTTTCTTTTTTAAAGGGTTTCTAGTTGGACAATTGTTTTTAATTTATTTATTAACAACTCTAAAAATAATTCTACTCTGGTTAGTTGCTAACTTAGTATTTATATCTATATTTGTATAATTGTTTTATTTAAATACCTATTGCAATTCTTTAAGTTTCTATTTCTTTTGGTAAGTAAACTTTATAAAAGCTGCTGCTTTCAAGTCGGTGGTATTGATACTAGACAATTTCAAAAATTTAGAGGGTAGATACATGGATCTTATCTTTTTACCATTTTGGGTAGCCCATGTCTTATAATGTTCTTCTAAAACAATAAGCTTATTAAGCTCTTTATTAATGTTTTTTCAACAAATCATTCATGGAAGAATTTAATAGTTTGTTTTTTTAATTAAGATGTGCAAAATATTTATTTCTATATATATACCTCTTTTCTTTATTGAGTTTTGAATTTTAATTTTCATTGAATTTCTCATTGAGGAAATTTCTTATTGGACTCTTGCTATAAGATTCATTTATACGTGAAAGTTCATATTTGATTGAGTTGGAGAATCCGAATTAGGTTTCTCATAAATTGAGTGCGCAATTGCAGTCAGAGATTTTAATTCTTTAGATATCTGCTTCTGGTTTTATAATTCGCTTGATTCATTTGAATTTTTGGAAGTGAAAATCCTAGTAGGTTAGTATTTATTTACATTTTTGAAGTTTTAGCATTTTGCTTAGAGTTAAATCTAAGTTCTACTTCACTATCAGCTGTCTGCATTATTTGGCCTAGGTCTGTTTGTATTACTGGCCTAGGTGGTACACTTGCAGTAAGTAATCATTCATTTGGGAAGTTTATTTCATCCCATTTGCTTATTCTATTTGTTGGTATATTAGAAGATAACAAATTCATTTCTACTAGTATAGTTTTACTTGGTTCAGTTAAATGTCTATCTTTAGGGACTAAAGTATTAAAGACTTTGAAATGAATCCTATATATTACTGCTATTGTTTCAGATTCAGGGAGAAAATTGTATCCAAAGGTTTTAAGACTTAATGACACGGCTTCAAAAATATTGGGTTTGTCACTAATAGACTAAGATTTGGGTAAACATTAAAGTTGACTAGTCTGCATCACTCCTATTAGGGATTGTACCCAGTCAAGACATCTCACAGCACGCAAAAATGTCAGTAAAGAAGCATTTAATTCTTGTAGAGTTAAGGACTTTAATGCAATTTGTATTAAACCTATGTGGATAAAGTTATACCTATCATTATATGCAGATAGATCGTCTTCAAATAGTAATTTTATTGTATGTTTATTATGATCTACCTGAATAGTTTTTTCCATTGTCTTTATTGTAACAGATGATTTAAAATCAAACGTACGTATTTGGTAAATTTCTTTGCAATGTTCAAAAAAATAGTTTCAGTACGCGCGCGGTCCGGGAGTGCATAATGCTTAAACAGTGATTAAACGAATTACACGTTTTATTATTATTTTAATATATAATAACATTGTTATACTTAAAACATGCAAATATGATTTCTATAACCTCCCAAAACGCATAAAAGATATAGCAAACATAACTTGAAAAATTAAATTGCTGATACTAAGAGAAATTTGAAAAGTAATAATGTCAATCAATTCAAAGTGCATCAATGTACCTCCAGCTCCAACAAATATAGTTAAAAAATACTTTTTAAATGAACAAATATATGTATTTCTTTCAAAAAGCAACATACTTCCAACAACTTTAGTTCAATGCTAGATGTAACACTATCCTTCTCACGCTTGAGGCACTCCTCAGCCTATTAAAAGAAATAAAGTCCATTGGTAAGAATCTGGGCAAAATACGTGCACGCGATGGGAGAAGAGAGAGCTGACTAGGGGGATCGCGTTGACGCAGAGGTCATCGTCGACACTTTGCTGCTGATCAGAGAGCTAATAGCAGGAGAGGTCTTTGTCGATAAAGAGGGAGGTCGCAGTGGGAGGATCAACCGCAAGGAGAGGTCACCGTCGAAAAGGCAGTTCGCCATAGGAGGATCAATGCTTTGTAAACATCTTCGTCGCTGAGCTTTGGGAGCCTTAATTCCCCAAGAGGATCGCGCCGCCGTGAGCTTCGGGAGATTCAGATAAAATTGAGGCTTTGGGAGTTTTCTCGTCTCGTCGTCGTGAGCATCGAGAGCTTCTTCGTGAGATCCGGGAGCTTCCTCATCGCCGCAAGAGGATCGAGGATGCGGATAAATTTAAAGCTCACGAGCCCTAATTCTCCAGCACACGACAATTTATATCCTCAATTATTGGATCGGGTTTGAGTTCAGTTAGCTTTATGGGTTCAAAATTCGAATCCATTTAGAAAACGATTAAATAACGCTTAAACAGACGCTAATTAATCACCGATTAGGCGCTTAATCATCGCTTAAGCGAATTAATCGCCTGGCCGAGTAATCCGACCATTTTCTTCAAGTTCTGTTCGGTTTTAGGCTGAAAACATTTAAGCGGACGATTAATCGGCCGGTTAAACCTTTTTTTAGAATACTGTTTCTTTGTGTAAAACTCTAGGTATTGTCCACTTATTTAGTTCTTCTATTTCAGAAGGGTATTCAAAAATGTTAATATTTTTAACTGATTTACCTTATATTAAGGGTTTGTTTATTAGTTGAACTTGAGCCTATTGGGTTCATGTTTACTTGGTCAGTTGTTCTATCATGTACTTATTACTATGTAGTTCTTTACTGTCATTCTTATTTTACTATTAGTCTTAGTGAAAATTATCTAATCTTATTGCAAGTCTGTAAAAATCTAGCACGGCTTTGTCAACGATTTACGAACAATAATAAGCCATATACATAAGAGCTAACTGATGGTATACCTATTTGGCTTGTTTCTATTTTTTGAACTTACTTTAAGGATCGCCCACCAGAAGTAGTGTTCCCATAATCCGTGCCCTCACTTATTTGGCCTTAGCCCTACCCCACTGAAACAAAGGATTGAAATCCTAGCAAGACTCATGGTTTGCAATGCAAGACTCTTGATCTGCCAATTATTGTAATCTAGAGCTCGAATGTATAGTTATTCTTGCTGCATCCTCATAGATATGTGTTTACATACTTGAATATGTGATGAGAATCACTTTTAGTTGTTTTCTATTATAGTATTTTTATTTGCTTTTATTGTAAGCTTTTATTATTTAGTCCCACATTCCTTGTGATGGAGAACTTTGTTTTGTAGTAGCCTATTTAGAGAGGGCCAACTCAATGAATAAAGGAAAATGAATTAAAAATTTTCAGTTTAAATTTCTTGAGGCATGAGTTCTTGAGATTAGGGTGTGAAGCCAGGAGTGTGAAGCCCGTGGTGTAAGGGGTGCGAAGCTCAAATTTATCCATTTTCTTAAACCCTAATTCCCATTTTCTTGTTCTTCTTTGCAAAACTCTAGTTTTCTTTTTATTGCTTGAAGGTGATTGCGATCCATCTTGTTTTACATCAGTTTGGTATTAGAGAAATTAGTTTTCAATCCCCTTTAAAACTTTTCTCTTCTCCCAAACCCTAGTTCTAGATCAACTCTAGATCTTTTCCCAAAAAAGCAAAAAGGAAAAAAGAAAAAAAGAGAAAAAAGAAAAGAAAAAATTCAGAGGTTTCGATGTACGTCCTCTCCCCCATCTCACTGTTCATCATTTACCAACCCACTGCACCGCCTTTCAGTGTTCTAAAAATCAATTTTATTATTTGTGCCGTCCAACACTGAATAATGATTAATCGGATTAATTGGGGATTAATCGAGGATTAATCATTTTTGAATATTTTAATATATTTAATTATATTTATCGACATCTACATATGAATATATGCAGTTAATTGTTAGAAACGCCTAAATATTATACAAGACAATATCTAGTTGTAAAGTTATAAACCATGATATGATAAACAACAAGACAATATGTATAAATAGTTAAAAAAAAGTAAGAGAACTTATCTCATCACATTAGTAATTCAAGATTTTAAATTTTACAAATAAATATAAATCAAAGAACTTTTATGCAAAATAAGATAAATAAAAAAATTAGTCAATTTATCAATCAAAATAATGAGCTTTAAAAAATGATGGAGAAAAATTGCTAAATAAGTTAATTTAAAAAATAATCAAAAATAATAAAACATAAATATCACTTTATGCAAAATATACAATAATAAAATATCATAATTAATCTACTATTTAATAAATAACAATTCATCTACTATTTAATAAAACATCATTATCAAATCATCATCACAACATAAACTATTAGCGATCCAACACACACAAAATGATAAGTTTTCAAATAAAAAAACATATGAAATGTCTAAATGATTAATCATATTAATCGGGGATTAATCAGATTAATTGAAAATTAATCAGATTAATCGAGCATTAATCGGGGATTAATCGAGGATTAATCATTTTGGACTCAATTAATCGCCCAAGCGCATAATCAGAGCACTTAATGTAATATTAAGCGGACTGCCACTGTTAACACCGACAGCTCTTGGTGCTTCACCAACACCTCTGCAACTCAACGTGCTCCGCCGACCCTAGCAGCATCATTAGGTAGCCTCCCCTGAACCTCGCAACGTCGTCGTCAGGAAGTCGCCGCAACAGAGAGATTAAGGAACCCTAGATTGAGATTGGGTTGAGTTGAGTTCGGGTTTAAGCTCTCAAACCGCTAAGAGACCCAACTCGTTTGCAACCTGCGGATCCGACCTGATTCAATTTTGTTGACGTTACCTTGCTGACGTCATCAGCTTGACGGGCCGTCCCTGAGCCGACTTCGATCCGCCTACCATCGGCTTTCAAGCCGAGCCGACTTGGAGCCGTGGTTCAGTCCGAGCTGACTCGGAACTGTTCACTCGACTGAGTCGACTCAGCGAGTTGACTCACTGAGTTCAGCTTAGTATAGATGCAGTTCCGATCTTCTGAAGGTCATTCTGAACTCTGTTCAAGCACGAATTGAGCCGTTTTCGATGCAACAGATTCGTGACGATCAGTATTATGAGTCTACAGTCTTCACATTCAGGTTCGAGCTTCAATCGTCTACCAGATTCAGCTCAGCAGATGAGTGCATAACAGTCCAGAAGCCATTTCTTGCTTGTTCAGAGTCTGTTTCGAGTTATGTTCGAAGCGTTGGGTCCGTAACTGAATTTTGGAGCCAGTGGAAAGATTTTACAGCATTGGGACAACAGAAGGGCAATGATTCTTGGGTAACTTCCGATCTTTAAACACTGAAAGTTTATTCATGGAATTTTACTTATGTGGAAGATATATAAATACTGATGCTGAAGACAAGAAAGTTGAATAGGATATGTATGCGATTATCTCGTATTTTTAAGGTTCTAATGATCCTTATGGATATGAAAAGTGAAAAAATCATTTTGAAGATTATTCAGTTATTTCTCCTTGACACCTGAGTAGAAGTGGCGTCATGCCCAAATGAAGCTAGCTGGAGAAGCTTATTGGTGGTGAAAAGACAACCATATCTTCTTGACACCTGAGTAGAAGTGGCGTTATGCCCAAATGAAGCTAGCTGGAGAAGCTTATTGGTGGTGGAAAGACAACCATATCGACTGTCAACATTGATTTGTCTTAGAAGATTTTTTCGTGCTCGGTATGCTCCACACCTCGAGAGGCCACAATTCAACGATCTAGTTGCTAAATGTAAGGAACTCCTAGCTGGCATAGGAGTGATTCTAGAAAGCATGACAGTTGAGGATCAAGAACCAGAGTCAGAAGTTGTTGATGAGCCAGAGTCAGGGTCAGAAGTTGTTGCTGAGTTGGTGTCACTACAAGAAGAGATTTTCTCACAGCCCACAAAAGTTGTAGAGCTCCATATTGATACCCTTGTAGATCTTCTATCAGAGCTTACCATGGAGTAATACCATCTTTGGCAGTTACGAGGGCCTCATTATCATTGAGATCGCCTGATGAGTACGACCCCTTGCAGATATCTACAAAAGACAAGTTCACAGGAGATCAAGTTACTTATGGTATAAAGTGCAGTCGGTTTAGTTTTCATCATGTATGATTCACATCTGTTTGCTACCTGTGATCGGCTCGACCTACCATCCTTCACGTCCGATCTGTCACAGAAATCAGTTCCACCTCCACCACCTTGGTTCAGCTATGACACGTCAATGCTACTTCTCCGACTACCACCTTGGCCTGATTGAGGATGTGTGATGAGGTTCAACTCGGTTGTGCTTGCCTTACTACTTACCACTGCATTCACCGGAGATGAATGCTTTCAAGCCGGGGGAATTGATGAAAATCACTTTTGTTTTGTATTGTAGTCTTTTTATTTGCTTTTATTGTTTAGTCTAACATCGCTTGTGATGTGGAGTTTTGCTTTATAGTAGCTTATTTAAAGAGGCTCAACTCATTGAATAAGGGAGACAATGAATGAATTAAAATTTTTCAGTTTAAATTTCTTGAGCCATGAGTTCTTGAGATTGGGGTATGAAGTTCGTGGTGTAAGGGGTGTGAAGCCCGTGGTGCAAGCGGTGCGAAGCACAAATTTATCCATTTTCTTAAACCCTAATTCCCATTTTCTTGTTTCCCTTTGCAAAACTCTAGTTTTCTTTTCCATTGCTTGAAGGTGATAGCGATCCATCTTGTTTTACATCAATATGCTTTGTGTAATTTACTCAAATGTTCTATCAGTAAATAGTCCCATTTAACGGTAACAAGTTTGTTATTTCAATAGACATGAATATAGAGAACAAAGGAGACATGAAATTGTTCAAATGTTGATTTTGTTACTAGGAACTATTGATATATATACAAGGAAAATAATTCATATTAAAATAGAATTTTCTGGACTTTCAACATTTTATGAGAGATAAATAATAAAAGAATCTACTGTTTACTTATTTGATGTCTTATCTCTAATCAAAACAATGGTGATGCTTAAAGATTAAAAAAAAAAAAATCATTTTAACGATGTTTGGAAATAATACTTTAATTCATGCATACCATTGAACTACATAAATTAAACTTTTCCCTATGGGAAGAAACGATATTTACTATTCTAGCAATATGTTGAAAGAACATATCAAGCTTTCCAAGTATGCTTTGAATTGTATATGCAATTACTAGTAAAGTTCTTTATCTGTCATTTTACTTGCCTCATCAAAACAATGATGATTGGAAAGATTGAAACTTTTACATTGAATCATAGGAACGACTGCAACCTTGTTTCTTGCCGGATAGCAAAGCATTTTAGCTTTCCTAGCCATTTTTTCCTTAACAGTATATGAATCTTTATCTTTGGACAAATCATCACTGCCTCAATATTTCAAAATTTTCTTCCCAATTCTTAGATTCCAAAATCAGTATGAAGTTATTTATCATGTCAAAATACAAATGAATAATGACTCTAATGGCATAACTAAGATTAAGTACTAGACATAAGGAACACAAACCAAAGGAGTTCATGTGGATTTGCTTCCTTTAACAGAAGGAGTCATAGCTACTGAGATGACAGTTCCGTCCTGTATGATGCATATACTATTCATTCTTGATAATACAGGATTATGCATCATGGTTTGTCATAATTTTCTTTTGAGGAGTCAGCAAGTCTTAAAAATGACCACTACACTAGCTGTTAACTGAAAATAATACCTTGCTCATGCTTTTTTTCCAATCTAAGACTGGCTTCTTAAGCATTTCCTTCGGTATTTTTGTATTTCAACTGCAACCTTTTGAATTTATTGGAACTATTTTTTAACATAATGTTTAAGTGATAATGATCCACGGTCACTTTGGATGATATCTTCAAACTTATAGCATAGTTAGTTGAATATTGATACCTATGATTTTTTCATATGGGTGTTTGACATCATATGTGGACTTCTGGGCAGCGTTTCCATGCTTACTTCATGGATGAGATTCACCCATGGATGGTCATATCTGCAGGTTTGCCACTGTTCTTCGTTTACCCTTTCTGCTCTATTCATTAGTTACTAGCATTTAATGATTTCGGCGATAAAAAACTGCAATTGTATTGTGACTCTCTTGTATAGACTGATTTATTTGCTAAAAGTATTGTGATAACACTTTTTGTACTTCCATCTTTTATAATTCCTTTTTTTTTTTTTTCCTTTTTCTTAAAGCTTCTCTAAGCATACACATTTTCAAAGATCAAGTACTTTGATTTTGACTCTCATTGTATGGAGTTATGTCTTCTCCAACAAGCTCATTCATGTCCACTCAAAGTCACTGCATATGCTCTAGTTTACATTTGCAGCTGTTGTCACTAACTCTAGCAAAAAAACTCCCTTATGGGCCAAGACTAACAGGTTTTGCCTGTTTTATAGTGGGATAATTGGCATATATATTGGGCAGATTTATTACGGATTAAGGAGAAGGCTTTGAAGGGCCTGAGAACTTTGAGTACTATGTGGTTGTTAAGTAGATCTAAGAATGGAGTAGGCTGTGTTTTATTAAGGTGAAAGGGAGTAAAAGTTGAAGAATGAAAGGCATGATGAAAAGGAAAGATAGAGAAGCAATCTTAATTTCTTTTGCTATAACAAATCTTCTGTAACATGACAGATAAGTTTTCCTTTCCAAAAGAGTTGGTTGTTTATGGGCTGACTCCACTTAAGACCCCTAGCCATACGGACAACCAGACGAACATATAAAATGGAAATAATGTAAATCTTTCCAACCCTAACTACATCTCTGCTTTGTTGAATGCTATAACTAATCAGTTTTCTCCCCCATTTTGGCCTTTTAAAAAAATTTAACAAAAAACTAATATCTCCTGGAAGACTTGGATTGTTGAGACAATAATTTCAGAATTTTATTTAGTGCTGTGAATGTCCAGGACCCAAATAATCAATGAGTTAGGGTTGAATATGTTAGTCTATTTTGGTAGTTGTTATATAGGCCTCTCGAGTTACAATGCTCCATCGACCATAGTTAACATGTTACGGCGATCCGACGCTGGCACAAACGTAAACCACCTTTAGTCCCTAATTTCTCCTCTCCACCCTAGTTGGGCCCTAACAAGTGCTCACCTCACGGTATTATCCTACCACTTCCCATGCTTTCCACGGTTAATGAAACACAAACGCTGATACTCTAGCATACAATCTTTACATGCTATTGTTTCAAATATCAGGTACGAGAGCTGCTACGAATAGGTTTATATGTGTATGGAATTTTTCAGACTAGTTAAAAAAGAAAAGGAAAAGAAAAAGAGACTGCTCTCTTGTTTTTGGGATTATTTGTAACAGTATTGAATCTTTTCTCTTATAACATTGGCTAAAAGTTTTCCCAGCTACGTGGGATCAGCTGCTTCTTAGTTCTTCCAAGTAAATTGGTCAGAAATGAGTTTTGATAAGTTGTATTGCAAGGACTTTTTCCTACTTTTTAAGGAACAGTCTATATATTTCCACCATCATTCATGATTCCATGAATCTCCCATAAGGAATGCTAAGACAATGATGTCTTTAAGTATGTGTACACATGGTAAGCTTTGTTAATTAGCACTATCCTTCCTTCTCATTACCTTTCAGGATCTCAAGCTTTATCTTCAAATCGTTTCACTTTTTTATCATTAGGAAGAAGGGGAGGCTGCAGTTACCTGATAACAGATTTATTTCTTTGGCCTCAAGTTTGCATTTAGGACGCAGATATAATGAAGATCTTCAGAACTGGGCGCTGGGGAAATTTTTCTTTTTTCTTATTCTTTTACTTTTGGGGGGTGCCCCCCCCCCCCCCCCCCCCCCCCCCCCCCTTTTTCTTTTTCTTTCCTTTTTCGGGTTTTTTTTTTTTTTTTGGTGGGGGGGGTGGTTGGGGGGGGGGGGGGGTGGGTTGGGGGCCCGTTGGGGGTTGTTTTGCAGTGAAGAAGCCATTCGTGGTGAATTCAGACTAGCAGAGAGTTATACAGGCTAAGTTCTATGTGCAGGACACAATGACGCAGTTTCTCCCCAAACAATGGACACAGAAAGCTGCTGCATTGGTTTAGAGTATGGTCCTGGGTGCAAAGTTTTTGCAATATGGGAAATGAGTGTTCAGTGGTTTTACAACCTTGTTTATGGATTGCAGTCCTTGAGATGTACATGGAACCTTGCTACTCAATTGAAAGCAAGTGAAAAGTTCAAAATTGCATCAGAATCATTGATCTTAATTGATGTCTGTCCTTAGTTATTTCAGTATGTTGAGCCATACTTATTTTGCATTCTCTCTGTTCTGATTTGAAAACTTGTCTTAAGATTTTGAAGCCCTGAAGTCTAGGGAGCATGAAATCGAGGATTTAGTGTGGGTTTTGTCCTGTCTAAAGCAACATCACGGTGTGAAATTAGTCCCACAAGAAGGTTAAAAATGGTCTATGAGGATTATAGGTATCATAATTAAGTGTGAAGTAATATAATTATGCGTGATCGAGAGCAATAATCTCACATCTTGTATTAATAGTAACATCCGTCTCAATTTTTGCAAACTGAACGACTTCAGAATCATAATTATTTCTGATCTTTGGTTGCTTTTGTGTAGTTGAGCACCAGAATTATGTGAGCATAATATAACCGTTATTGACTCAGATTATGTCCAAACCTTCATTTAGCTTCCCAGTACTTTTTTCATGTATTATGTCTATCGTCCTTTTTCATGCTTTCTGAACAATGGCCTTGTGCCATAACAGCCATGCTTGCAAAATCACGGGTTTTTTGAACTGATGCCGTACTTTACAGATTGGGTGAGTGTGCTAGCTTGTTTGTTGGCAGTCAACGGACTACTCCAGAGTTCAGGATCTTATCAGCAGTGGGTGTGGTATTCATGCTACATTGGGCTATTTGTGGCTACCTTTTGGTTATATTATATGATGAGGTAAATATAATGCATATTTTTTAACTCTTTCCAAAGAGCCTGAAATTTGTTCAAATTGTGAGTTGGAGAATCTCCCGTGCCAGATGCTTTAAAAATGGCTTGAGAAAGAGTGATCTGTTGTGAAATTATTGGGGAAAGCTACTGACTAGAGAATCAAATGATATCATTCTAACTTTCTTCTATTTGGTTATATATATGCTTCTTTTCTAATTATAATGTGCCCAACGGTGGTTATTTTGTATTTTTTTGTTTCTTTTGATCTATGAACCTTTTCTTCTCAGATTCTAAAATTCATTATTTGATTTTTTTTCATGTACACTGCTAATTGTGAAGAGCCATTCTTAAGTGACCATTCTTACTATTTCCACGCTCTCTGCATGACTCTAAAATGCTTCCTCGTATTATTTTACAGATTGCCAAAGTTTCGCTGGGACATAATATGGCTTCCCTTTGGCCCTTTGAGGTAATGCATATCATTCTTCATCAGTAAACAATTCAAACAAAAATGACAATGTGTGGGTGTCCACATTTGAATGAGCAATGTCATCAAATTTAGATGGTCTCAATACAATCTCAGGTTGTCCATAGAGATAATTATGCTTGAACCCTACTTCTACCTGTGTTTTTGCCATTTTAATGTCCTATCAAGTTCTGATGGAAGGCCTTTGTTGATATTAGTTGTCTGATAACTTGCAGTGGTGCCGGGATCTGCCTGTACGTGGACCATTTGCTGGAGGAGTCACTGCAAGATATAAAAAGGTTGCGGAGTAGTATGTATAATTTCAAAGCCATGTAAAGCTGCTCATGATGTTAACCCTGTTCAAGTGTGGCATATGTGTCTCGTTTCCTGTGGTATTGGAAATTTTGAAATCTTATTGTTTTAAGTAAGTATTTAAAGCTTTAAGATTTTCCTTTTATTCTGAATATTGCAGTAACCTAAGTCATTATGTGATAGTTGAGCTTGTGACTTTGCAGCAGCTTCATTTTAAATGGCTAGACCTAGAGATGCAACCTGATATGTATATATTATCCGTAGGAAAATTGTTTCTAGATTTAATGTTTGAAATTGATTAAATTTTTTCACCCACTTACAGACGTTATATTATATATATTTGAGAAGAAGTTCGCGGCTAACTGTCAGTTTATACATACACCTTATTTACATATGTCACACCTCAAGAAATTCGAACCGGTGTATGTTGAGGAGCAAACTCAACGACTAACCGTGTGGCCACATGGAGGAGGCTATAGAACCTAGCATGATGATATCTAACGGGACTCGCTGGGATTCTTGGACTCCATGGAGTGCTATTAAATAATAGTCTTGTATTCCTCTATTTCCCTTTTTTTTTTTGCCTTTTTAAAAGAAAAGAAAATTCTGTCTTGGAGATGGACATGAAAAGTGAGATTAAAAGCAATAAATATTGATTGGCTGAAAAAAGTAAGGACGTGTAGAATATAAAGAGAGGAGGGAAACGAAAAGTGGGATTAAATTCCATTTGTATGCGAATATCCAAATAATATACGCCTCTTTTTATAGCTATTAAATTACAGTATACAGAAGAAACCCAAAGGCTCATGTATGCTTATTTGATTCCCTTGAATTATACCTCTATTTTTGTACAAACATAAAGTATGTATTTTTAAATACCAATTTTCATTAATTTTTTTTTTTAGATATTTTTTCAAGTTAAAAGAATTTGGAGGATACCAACTAGGGTTTTATGATTATCATAAGCATTAATCATAATTTTTAAAGAGTCTCGCTTTATTTATCCAACTCCCTCTTTAAAAGTCTTAACTGAAAAAGGCTTAGATGACGGTGACGGTGTGATCCGCGTCGAACCTGAACCCGTTAAGACAAGAAGTGATTCGGACCCTTGCTCGCGTTTCGGATCCAACTCGAACCCGAACCAATCAAAATAATCAGCGAGCCATTTTACGTAATTAAGACAAAAGCCCAAGGGCGTTTCGGTGAAGGCCATATATTTATTAACCCCACGTCTTATAAACTAACCGCTTTGCGCCGCCGCCGTCGAAACGCAGAACTAGGGTTTAGAGAGGCTTGAAAGAGAGAGAGGCGGCAGCAACGATGGTGGTAAAGGCGAGCACAGGGAGGAAGGAGGAGGTGGTGACCAGAGAATACACCGTCAATCTCCACAAGAGACTTCATGGATGGTACATTTTTTTGCTCAGTGTATACATCTAATTATTTTGGGGGAAAGATCAGTTTTTGATATTGCCATCTGCTCATTTTATGTGAAGATACTTGATTCTTTGTTTGTTACCAACTTATGATTCTGTTCATTTGGAGCTCAGTTTGTTTAATTCTCTCTCTTTTTAATGATCAGATTTTCAGTCCAATCAGTTGAGAACAATCATTATGATCACCAACTTAAAGTTGTAACTATTTTCAAGTATGTGTAATTGTTATGCTAACTAAATTTAATCACGAGTATGACGAGTTAACTATAGAATGTCGACCACTTCTTGGATTTTGAATTGCCAAGACAGAAAAAACTTGTTGGATTTGAAGTGCTAGAAAAAAAAAAAAAAAAACATACAAATCTATAGTGTATATATAATTAGGTTTCAACAAGGCAACATACAATTATCACAGCCGAAATAATAAAACAGTACTCTAATGTAATAGGTAAAATGAAGCTACTGTCAAAAATATTACCTGGTACTCTTGTGCAAAAGTTTCAGCCTAAAGCTGAATGAGCATACCGAACGAAGCTCAAACTAGTTAAGGGTTCCATGTGGTCTTTGTTTGTGGTATGATACAGATACATGTTTGTGAGTCCGGTGTGGGTGCAATCATTCTGGAGCATTATTTTTGGGAACCAAATTATATATGTTGTTTTGCATAAGCATAGAAGGAATTTCAAGTTATTTTACCGGTCCTTTGGTTGTTTCCATGTTGTTTTGTAGTCCATTGAGAGGCTACTTTCGTTATTAGTATTTTATGGATAATAGGTTTTGAATATTTTGTGTATGAATACTTATTTGATACCCACAGAGGTTAAGCTTGTTTTATAGGTTACTTTAACTAACAACAGTATTTCTTACCTTAACTAGATTGCTATCTGCAAGGTCCTCTTCTTTTCTTTTTTTGTTGAGAATGCAATATCAATGATGTAGGGTTAGTAATTTACGTTGAGATTATTGTGCAGGCTGTATAGTTGAAGTTTCGTCCCACGTGAAGATTGGCTTAACCTAAAATTGAACTTTTGGATGTTCCGGCCACTTGAGGATTGGATCTGGCTGGTTCCAAATAAATCAATTAAATCATGAAATGTCTAGAAATAGAAAACTTTTTGAACCAGTCTATAAATCAGAATCATTGGGCTAAAAGGACTGCTAATTTTCATTTGTTTATTTTTTAACCTTATATGTTGTAATACCTTGCACCAGATGTAGTTGCTATTGCATGTATTTTGCTGTTACTGATGGACTTGAGTATTGATGGTTCTCTAAGCTGAGTGCTTTATCCAAAAGCATATAGAATTGTGTTCAAGATATAACATTGCTTGTCAATTGATTTTGGTCACTTTTTTTGACCATGAGCTACAAACTTGTTACTGGACTACTATATTTCTTATAAGAATTTTTTGGACTGACTGATATCTGAGACAAACCTCTGTGGGGTTGGAAGTCAATTTTTAGCGCCCAGGTTTCACTTATCGTCCCTTTTCTCTTCCGTTTTTTTTTAAATAAAAAAATCATGGTCTCTCTGATTTCTGCATTTCTGCTTAAATGCTGCTGTAGCACTTTCAAGAAGATGGCCCCCAAGGCAATTAAAGAGATCAGGAAGTTCGCTCAGAAGGCAATGGGGACAACTGATGTGAGGGTTGATGTGAAGCTCAACAAGCACATTTGGAGCCGCGGGATCCGAAGCGTTCCGAGGAGAGTACGCGTCAGGATTGCCCGCAAGAGGAATGAGGAAGAGGATGCCAAGGAAGAGCTTTACTCATTGGTCACAGTCGCAGAGGTACCTCCTGAAGGGCTCAAGGGTTTGGGAACCAAGGTCATTGATGAGGCAGACTAAAGATCCAAATTAAATGCTTGTCACTTTCTTAACCTCTCCACCTTTTGAATCAATTTTAGCAGTGAAATAGACTTCTCTTTCAAGAGACTTTAGTCTCATATTTTATTTGAATATTGTCATTTTGAGTAATTGGGATATCTAGATTCTGTCATATTCCATTATAAATTAGCTGCAGTTGTTGATAGTTCTCTTAGAGCTTGAATCTTGTGTTAAGCAGTTGTGTCATGAGTGTGACCTGTAGCCTGATACTGCACCAGATTATAGCTTCGGAAGTCCCTTTAATTGCCTTGTATGTTTTGATTGTCTTGTTTTGGCCCCGAGTTGATGCTACTTTGTGATGTTTTAGTTTCTGACTCATTGATGATATCATAAATTCCTAATATACTTTGCTGTGCGAAGCGGAAAGTATCATCTTCTCAGCTTAGAATCAAATTGGGGAGAATTTCTCGATTATTAGGTTTTGTTGATTCGAGTATAATGCTTTTTTGGTAATTCGAGCAGATGTGTTTTGCTTTTGCTTTTCGATCTGTTGCTAGTTTTGTTTTCACTGTCAAGTTACATGCTTCAAACAAAATGATCACTAGTTCTCAGTAGAGCGTTTGATTCTTGACACAACTGAATCATGCTTCTGTGAGATTTCATGTTGCTAATGGAGTTTCATGATGCAAGCAGTATGTTACGGTTGCATGCTGTGAGACAAGCTCTAAATAGGTATGTTTCTTGAGTTGCATGTTGTGAGGCAGGCTCCAAATATGTTTGCTGAAATTTTCCTCACCTAAAAGTAATCATGACTTGATTCATTATTTGGGCCTATTCTTCTCATGAAAATAAGTAGTCATTCATGGAGATGAACTTTGTTATGTTTTTTGTTGCCAAAAGCCTATCCTTTCTTCCCACTACTGTCAGATTACAACATTTTTTGCATTCTACTAGAACAGTATACTGTTTTGACTACTGATGAAATGAGCAAGTTATAGCAAACAATACTCAATTTCTGTATTCGACTTGGGATTTAATTTGTACCCCTGTATGATGTATATTAGAAGGGCAATTTGATTTTTAGATGACGTGATATTGTTATTTTAGTTTCATTCTTTCCTGGAGATCTTCTTTCTTTCAATTATTGTGCCGAATTATCCAATGATAGAGGAGGCATAGTGGGCATAATTTTGTCTGGATGAAATTTATTTTTGGTACAAAAGATGAAGGAATTTCTATGCAGAACATGTTTCACACACAGCATCAGC
The DNA here is from genome assembly GCA_038442645.1 of Agave tequilana. Taxonomy (NCBI): domain Eukaryota; kingdom Viridiplantae; phylum Streptophyta; class Magnoliopsida; order Asparagales; family Asparagaceae; genus Agave; species Agave tequilana. Next base: position 52,190 of record JAVJIF010010784.1, read on the forward strand.
AAAGAAATAACCTATGCAATAGCCTTGTTGGCCGCGGCTTTGACAATGTGCCCATGGCCATACTTATTTCCAATCTTCTTGTAAGCTGCAGACCCCAGCTTGTGGATCTTTTGGTGTACCGAATCATAAATGTTCACTGCATGGGTTCGAGAAAGATGCATGCCAATCGAATCAAGGTACAACCCACTACGTCCGAAGAAGCCAACTATCATGCCCCCTTCAATTGGTAGCGTGAATGGGGTGCCTTCTTCAGTGCCGTATGGTCCAAATGTCTGCTTGTTGCTCTTGAACCAGAGCGATCGAATCACAGGCGATCCTCCTTGCACCACAGGGGCAATATGGCCAGTTATGGCAGTCAAGTACTCTTCTGGATACGCAAGCTTGATCTACGAAAACAAAGAAATAGGAGTCACATATAATTTAACATGAACAAAACCACCAGAGACTGAGTTTTGCAATCACTGAAATATGTAGTCAAATTGCATAAGATGAATATGTACTTGAAGTACACGGCTGCCCCCACTTCCTCCATGTCTTTCGGCCATCACGGTTTTCCCATTCTTGTCATACTCGAATCGGATGGAGTTGATGCAACAGCCATATACCAGGGTGACAGATCGAATTCCACAGTACCTTCCATCATCCCAGGGAGCCCCTCCCTGGCCTCCCCATGGCCCTACCTTTATCCTCTTGCTCGGCGCGCTCACCTTCTTCTGAGAATTCTGCATAAACAACAAAATAATTCACTGGCTGGTTAGGAAAACTATGTGAGTTGAAGCGAAATATAACTCCCCATACATTATTTACAATATTCACATATTTATTCTCACCATTGTAAACTTGGAGACTAAGAACTGATACAAATTGAGAGAGAATGGTTAGTAGCACAAGTTTATATATACAGAGCAACAAGCGCGAAATGCTGAAGTTGGAATCAAACGTTTTTCCACTTTTTCTCAACATCCAACTTTAAAATATGCCTCCGCGTTTAAGTCAGTTCTTTTGGAAAGCTTGTGCACAGCATTATAAAAGAAGGGCAGTGACTCATGATTTCTGTTTTCAGAATCTGAAAAAGCAGGGTGAGCAGCTATTTCAGCAGAAAGAAATGCAGTTATCCAATACTTCTAGATAGCACATCATATATTTGACTCCGTTTGCGTAACCTGTTTCTAATTTAGTTGCTTTATAAAATACAAGTTCTTTATACATGGATGTCGTGCTACTGAGCATCTTCAATAAAGGAGCAAACTTTGCTGACATTGATTTACAAATCATGTAGCTTAGAAATTTCACAACACTTTGAAGCTTCTAATTCTGACCTTTCCGATTGTGTAATGCTGAAGTGATTTGGCCTCAGAACCTCAAAGGGGGACTCCTTCCTCCTCTATATGAATGGAGGAACCAAGCATTGGATGCTGAATACAAGATGTCAGAGGAATGCCGCATCTCCACTTTAACCATTTTCTCCCTTTATGCTCTATTGCGTCAAGGTTGTCAAAAAAAAAAAAAATCACCACTATCCGGCAGACAATCTACCTCTCTCTCACCTTCAATTCAGAAGCTTCTATATGGAAGTTGGTGCACTGATCTGATGTAGTCCTGGAGCAACAAGGGATTCAGATTACAGGCCAATTCATTCTGTTTCAATATGGTAATAACAGTGAGCTTCAGTATCCAACTAAAAAGAGGCTGACGTCTTGCCTGGTGAGGAGGCTACTAGCTCCCATAAAAGACCTTGCTACGGAAAAAAACAGATCTGCTTCATCCTGGGTCCTGTCACTGTGAATCAAATTTCACAAACAATTGTAAGAACAAAATGGTTGTAAGAATAGAATCTAGCAGACGTATAATTTCCTAGGTCGATCTAGAGCAAGCACGTGCATTAGCACGCACACAGGCATGCACACACAGACACACACAACTTGATATGAAACACTGGAAGAAAGAGAGATTCGGGAGTCTGTCAGCAATATATGGACTGAAATCCTGCTCGCACAAAAATGACAATAGGGAATAGAAAAGAATAGCTGTTGTGTTGATCTTGATCCACTTCTGAAATACCCAAGATTGAAAATCAAACCATGTTGTGCTTATCCTACCTAGGGCATGCGAAATGAACAGGTACATGTTTTTATGAGATTTATCAACTGGAAGCATTCAAACCAAGTGCCTTTCCTTTTTTTTTTTTTTCCTTTTCAAAAAGGGTGTTTATGTTTTCAAGTCATCCAGAACATGATCAAAAGGAATGACTTGTGTGGCCCACTCTTTCTACAAGCCCGAGTTATGCAATTGAGTGATCTTCGCAAATAGCACTCAAGTGAAATCCGCTTATTCTAAATAGTTTTAACTCCCAGCTCAATTCAACTTCTGCTAATTCTCATTCCATATGAAATAATCACAATATGATTACTGCTGGTCACTTTTTGGTTTGATAACAGATATTATTGGCCAGTTACAGTTTAATAACGCCTTATTTGGCTTGATACCACACGGAGACAAGCTTCTCCCTCCCTGTGCGCACAAATGTGTGCATGTGGGTTGGTTCTTTCGCTTACCATTTTACGGTTTCTTTTTTTCCTTCTTATTTTGTCGTGTGCGGGTGCACGGTGGGGGTGGGTGTGTGTGTGTGTGTGTGTGTGTGTGTGTGTGTGTGTGTGGTGGGGGGGGGGGGGGGGGGGTGCTGTTGGTTGAAGAATGTCAGTGGTACTATGGTCCATCGCTAACAAGAATATTGTAAATAGTTGTAAAGCATAATTATCATTGAAAGTCTTGCAATTTAACAAGTAAATAACTTGCCTCTAGATTATTATGAAACCATCCACCATATAACACACTGACAATTAAATATAAATGTAACTATTAAGGGCCTGTTTGGATTTTAAGTTTTCTAAACTATAGTTTATTTTAAGTTGCAGTTAGATGCTAGCTAGAGTTTGCAATAATCTACTGCAAGTTTTCTAAAATGTAGTCACTAGCCTAACAAACGAGTTAAAAGAAAAATCCACTCTGATTAGATTTTTCTAAACTACAGTTAACATCAACTTTTGGAGGTAGCTAATTGTAGTTTAGTAAATTACGAACCATGGTTCAAATCTCGAAATTGGAATCTGAATCGGCCTACAACTTTAGGCATCAGAATCGGTCATTTTGTCTCGGTGATATCGGTCTCTGTATAATAATAGTAATAATAAATGTTTAAAAATTATTCTAATGATTAGTAGCATTTGACATTTTTTTTTTAAGAATAATCGATGGTATTTGAATCACATTTTCGCAAACAACATTTCGACACCAAGCTAAATAAATTAAGTTTTAATATATATTTTTTTTCTAACAAACTAACAAAGATGTAACGAGCATCCAAAAGATATTTCTATTAGTTAATTGTATTCATGGCAACAATTTTTCTGGTGCTAAGTTTGCTAATTTAATAATTAATTAATAAAATTATCATAAATTTAACCAAACTTGGCATTTTTTAAAGAAATAAATAAATATTATTTTAGAAATATATTAAGATAGTTACTAGTATGAATTTTTTAAGATTATTAAGATTTTGATCACATTCCAAAGCAATACTATATAAGATAATAGTTGAAGCAATATTAATCTACACTTAGCTAAGGTATCTAAAAAATACAGTTCATCTTAAAAAATAGAGACTGATCTTAACCGATCTTTTTAAATAAAAAATTAATTACTTTGAAATAAAATTAAGAATAGATTATATAAAATTAGCATATTTGCCTCTTTTGAAATTTCATTTTTTGTTCTTTTTTTAAGCTTCTTTAAATTATTTTCTATTTTGACTATTTTTTCCTTCTATATTTATTGGCATAAAATGGTTTAAAGTCAATTTTCTTTAATGAGCACACTCCATTTTGACTCCCATGGACTTACATATTTTTATTATTAATAATTAATTAAATAATCATTTTATATTTCATTTTATAACAACTTTTAGAGATATTGTTTTATTAATAGTTACTTAAATAAATAATTAAACATTTTGATATTTATTTATTGCGTGATGAAATATTTTAGGATAAGAATTTTCTATATTTTTTCCCTACAAATTTTGACAAAAAAATCAAGTTCTTGGTAGTTTTTATAATTCAGCTTTAATTTGTATGCATAAATCATAATTATGCAAAATAAACATTGTAAATGGGTTTTATGTAAATTGTCTTTAAATAGAGGCACAATTGTATTGACTGACAATCGCCAACACATCACATGAGCACAACACCACCTTAATAAGTTGACAGGTCACAACCTAAAATAGAAAAAGAAAGGAAAAAAATGAAGGGGTTAATTGCATATATGTATTCTCTCTACCATAGTTGGTCGACCACCTGATCGTGAGCCAAGCTCCCCCCAATCTGATCTAAGTTGCGTACTATTTCCGATCCAAGCTACAAGGTTCTTTCTTCTTCTTTTAGGCTGATTCTCATTTCTACGACCCCTCTCAGATCCGAGCTGCAAGGTTTGTTCTTTTTTTAAAAAAAAGTCGATTCTCATTTCTAAAGCCGATTCTGATTTTATATGGCCGATTCCATATCGGTCTTGGCTCATTCTGATACAAATCAGCCAATTCGTATTAGAATCGGCCGAGATTTCAAACCATACTACGAACGTTAGCCAAACTGACCTGGGGCCTTGTTTGGTAACAAGAGTAAGCAAGACACTCAATTTTTAAAGAGATAGTTAATGATGGTATGGCTTGTCAAGAGTAAAGTTGGATTTTTTAAAAAAAAAATACACTCTGCCCCTTACTTTTTGGGGACAAGTGCTTAACTCCTACACCAATTTTGAATCTTGTTTGGTAAGTGGAGTTGGGAGAGTTAAAATTTTAGAGAGGAGTTGGGAAGAGTTGGAGGGTTTACTCTTACACCAATTCAAAATTGGTGTAGGAGTTAAGCACTTATCCCAAAGTAGATGGCAAAGTGCATTTTTTCTCAAAAATCTCAACTTTACCATTGACAAGCCATCCCATCATTACATTCAAACTCTTTAAAAATATGAGTGTTTGAAAGAGTTAACAAGAGTTGAAAACCAAACTCACTCTTGTTTCCCAACAAGCCCTTCCTCTCCCAACTCTACTTACCAAACAAGGCCTTGGTATTTTAGAGTTAGAAGACTTCACTCTATAAAACTACAGTTTAGAAACTTAACCTCAAAGCCAAAACTGCCCTGAGTAGTAGATTTAGTGGTATACATGGTTCAAAGACTCGCCCGAGTCGGAGACGAATCAGCCAAGTCGTATCCGTCTCGGCCCGCTCCGAGACGAGTCCGAGTCACGAGTCGGTCGACTCAACTCAGAGGAGACCAACTCGGCCGAGAATCAGAGTTGACTCGGCCGATTCACAGCCGAATCGATCGTGACTCGACCGAGTCGACTCCGATTCTCGACCGAGTCGGCTTGAAACGTATATTCACCAGTGACGAACGGGTATAAAGAAAAAAGAAAAGAAAAAAAAGAAACTTACCTATCTCGCTCAAATCTGAAGATCAAAGCTGCTACCAGATCGTCGCCGCTCAGATCTGGACTCCGCCGCCACCAGATCACCATCGGCCGCTCCTCCCCAGCCCCAGGTGATGTTCCTCCCTCTCTGTCTTTTTCCCTCTCCCTCCCTCAATTTCTCTCGCCCCCCTCCCTCTCTCACCTGCTCCCCCCTCTCCATCTCCCGTCTCTCTGTCTCTTTCCCTCCCCCTCCCTCTGTTCTCTCCCCCCTCTCACCCGCTCTCTTTCTCTCCCTTTCTATCTCCCGTCTCTCTCTCCCCTCCCCCTCCCCCTCCATCTCTCTCCCCCCTCCGAGATATAAGAGAAGCAGATGATGATGGAAGTGGTAAAGATGTGAGGGTTTTATCCAATTCTAATGTGATGATGGTGAAAATTTGATAACAATGATGACGGTGATGGCGGCGGTGGTGATAACAATAATGAGGGCAACAATAGTGCTGATGGAGGAACTTATAATCTTGAAGGTCATATGCAAATGTTGAGTTTGACATCATGCCAACATTATGGTGTGACATATGTCCATGACTACAGATCACAACTTGAGAGATATATGAGCACTAGTATCGGTTTATCTACTTACCGCAGAGATGATTATGATGATGATTTTGTGCTTCATCACAATTCAATGTGGAAATAACTACATTAGCATGAATTTATGATGTAGTTTGTGCAATTTACTATATTGTGCATGTATTTTGATATGATTCTACCGACGATGCGTGTATTTATACTTTCGCTTTATGTTTAGTGTACTAGGTGATATGTTTTGGACATGTGATACATGAATGTGGATGTCTACATTTTTTTAAGATTTGTCGTGATTTTTTCAGATTTTTTTGAGCTTTCAATGTAGCGTTTTGCGCGTATCGCCCGAGATCGATCCAAGTTGCCGAGACCGATCCGTCTCAGTGCTCGCCGTCGGCGGCCGAGACCGCGACTGTGAACCATGGTGGTATATGGCCTTTGGTAAGACCTAATTAGGGACTTAGCCTGATAATAGTAATTAGTAGCGAGAAAAAGAAGATAGCAAATAGTCCCTCGACTGACATCTAAATTGCCCCACATTATCTCTCTTTTTATGCTTATCTTTTCATTTATAGTGCCTCGAATCATAAATTTGGAAACATGAAAATTGTAAGATACTGAGGAATGTAGAAACTAGTCTGAGACTCTGAATCACAAAAGTTGTTGAACAAATCCTATTGGTTTAGTTGTTTTGCAATGCCTCTAAAACCAATAGCTACACTTGCATCCATTATAAAAGGATGCATACCCTCCTATCTGCAACATTTAGAAGCCTTGATTCACCCTACAGTTCTATCCCGTGCATACCCATGCTCTTTGACCTTCAATAAAAGGATTACCTTCGACAAACAGATTTTTGAAAATCATAAAGTTCTGAAAACAATACTTTATGAACTTCCTTCTGAGATACACCCAGCCACACCCCTTTATCATATACTCCTAGGGCCCACATGAAAAATGGTTTATGATGCAGGTCTTTTGATTTTTTTTTTTTTTTTCATGTGTATATCAAGTATTTTGAAGGCCAACATATGTAAACAGATCACATCACAGGGTATGTACTATTCTGTACCTAACTAGTGATCAACTTTCCTATATCGAAGGTACAGCTTCTCTTTCAAGCTCTCTTCCTTTATTTATAGGGTACCTCTCTCTACCTTTAACAGGAGTTATGTGCACCACCCCACATGATAGTTTAGTTGTATGACATGTACCCATTCAAGAATTTCAGTCAGACACAGGTGAACTGTGTCTTAACCATTCAAGAACTATGGCTTCAGAGAACAATGTAGAACCATTCAAGAACTATAACAAAGCAACCCAGTAATGAAGAAGAGACATAAAATAAATGAATATAGTTATTTCTACCTTTATACTGTGTATTCTTACAGCTAACTAAACATAGGGAACTAAAATTAAACTGACAAAAGAACTGATAAATTCTACAGCTTACATGTATAAGAAAGAAAGATATCCTACAGCACTTACCACTCTAAGGCTCTTTCTTCACTTCACAGTTCTCAGTTTTCTTGACATCATATGTTGTTTGGATAAGATTTCTGCTATGATCTGCGTCTCACCAAAAAGATGCGAGTTTCTGAGGAGCAAGTTCCTTGATGATGAGTCCACAACATATCCCTGTCCTGACATCCATTCCAGCAGATGCAAAAGCAGGTCTTTCTTCTCTGGTTTTGTAATATAACGTGATATAGCTAAACGAAAAACCTCCTGTTGCAAAACCATACATATTACCCATGTACCAATAGGTGACACATATGATGCAATTTCTTGAAAGCTTATCCTCAAAATTGTTAATGAAACAATTGTAACTGTTCCGGTGCTGGAGCCAGGATTTTTTTATGGCAGATAATGTTTTTTTTTTTTTTTTTTTTTTCGGTTTGGGGTGGGGGGGGGGGGTGTCTTTTCCCCTACTTTTCATTTATGGGGTGCGGGAGAAGGGGATTGCACAACTAACACCCGGAAAAAGTAATATGTTAAACAAGAAATAAAGTAATGTTTCCTAAATAAAATGAATAAAATGATATGTAATTCAAAAGTAGAAAATGCACAATTAATTTCATAGTACTTTGCATTGATACTTATTCTTTGTGATTTCTAAGTTTCTAACCTTTTGCAACCAAAAGATGAGAAAAGAAACAAAGAGGAGCCTGTTTTATATATTCCCACTTAAGACAGAAATGCTTATCCAACAAAAGAAATCAAGCATGAACCCAATTCTTATTATTTGATATTTGCGTAGTAGTTATAACATAGATATCAATTTGCAAGATCAGAGTGATTTTAAGAACTTACAACTTTATCTGTGAACTTTTTATTCCCGCAGCAATTTATATAAATTGGGACAAAAGAGAAGTCCAGAATATTGTCAGAGTCCAAGTGAAACACAAATTATTTCTTCCTAATTAACAGTGCACTTGAAATGACGGATGAAAATAAATCAGTCAACAGAATAAAACTCCATTGTATGGTAAGCATGTCATCTTGTATATGTCTGCACTATCTAAGGTTTCAGTACTTGAGCACTCAACACAATGGTCTAAATAGAACTAAATGTCTTCATAATAAATGAACAGTCCTCAATATTTCAAATCACATAGCTCGGTTAGTAAATTATGTAAGGGAAGGAAGAATTAAGATGGTTGTAATGCATGAAAGACAAACATGGGTTTCTCTTTTCAAGCAGATATGCATGAACCAGGATACACATGTACCTATGCATGCCACAAGTCCTGTGAGAGCAACAACAGTAGCCTTTATCCCAAAATTTTGGAGTCTGCATGAATCCTTTGTGTGCCACAAACCCCTCCTTTGCTAGAACTACTAACTCCTAGGAATTATAAAATGACATTTCTATTCATTATTGTATTAAAACTCAAAGAGATGAAAAAGGTTTTAGATCTCATTTTGTTCTCTGTAAAACCTCAAAACTAAAGGGAATTGCAATATCTCATTAACTAGGAATTGAAGGAGGATTAAATTGGAGGAACTTGGAGGAGATGCAGGAGAATAAAGGAGGTATCCAGATCGGGTCAAGTTTGAGCAAAGTTTAGGAAGGACCGCATGTTGGGATTAGAATTGGGAGTCTAGGATCGAGGATGAGTATAAATGAGAACGCCAACAAGAAAATAGAAGAAGAGAGATGAGGGACAACGAGAAAAAAGAGAGCAAAAGAAGGCATGCGGAAGAAGATGAGGGTGAAATTGTCCATATTTAGTCACACAAAATTCCCTAGTTGACAAAGCTAGTGGCAGTAGCGGAGGAGAGAAGTGATTGGGGGGGGGGGGGACACAAATGGGGTTAAAGAGATAAAATTTAAATTCTTAAGGGGTTTATCGCAGTTAACCCTTCTTTATATATAACAATAAAGATAAAATGTCCCTTTTGCTCAACAGGAAGTAGAAGCCCATTCCTCAATGATATGTCACCAGAAACTTTCTGGGGTGAAGCCCGAACTGCTCATGTAAAATCTCGAAGCATGATAAATGCAACTTCAATTAATGTTCCCATTTCTCTATTTTAATGCCCTCTTGTGACAACTTTTGATCTATTCAAAGTTAATGAAATTACAGTCTTCAATGCTAATGTTGCCAACTTCCATTGGTTTTAATGACCGTCCAATTTTACAAATGATTATTTTGTTGACATGTGTCGAGTACTCTCTAGAAGGGTGTGTCAACCAATTAAAAAAAAGTCAATGACAGCTATCCACAGAAGATATTAGAGGGTAGGAAAAACAACACATTAAACTAGATACAATTGTTCCATGTGCTGTTGTGAACTGGCAGATTCAGGACAAACTCAAAACAGTATTGCAGGCTTAAAACAAAAAGTAGCCATGATTTTTCAGAAGAAGTATCTTATACCATGCCTATCGTGCATCCAGAGCGGTGAAATGCTTTCAGGACATCGTTTATTGAATTTATATTGCCTGATTTCATAAATGCAATTGCAAACTTCTCCAGAGAATGGACAGGTATCAGATCTGCATTATCCTGCCCATCAATACCACTGGAAATTAATCAGAAGAGTTCTACAAATTAAAGTTCATCCATGAAGCAATATTATCATACCTTCATTACAACATAAGCGTCTTTTAGGAGCCCTGCTGCAACTAAAATGTTCAGTACTTTCTCATGAAGGGTCTTACAGAGTCTTCTTTTGCTGTATCTCAACATATTGTAAACAGAAAGTGCTTCTGATGGGGAACCAGCCCGTCCCAATTGTAAAATTAGAGAAGTACATAATTCCTGCAAGCAAAAGAAACCAATAATGCTTCATTACATTAGAAATAAATGCACCACAATCATAAATATCCTATATCCAATAGGAATATAGAAGAAGATGTATTAAAGAGTTAGTAAAACACAAATTAATGAATTACAAGTAAAAAAACAATTGATTGCAAAAGAAACCAATAATGCTTCATTACCATCAGAAGTAAAATGCATCATGATCCCAAATATGGTATATCCAATAGGAGTATACAAGAAGATGTATTAAAGAATTAGGAAAACACAAATTAATGAATTACAAGTAAGAAACAATTGATTGTTATTGGTCATATAATCCACAAATGAGATAGAATCTATTAATAAACGAAGGTAAAGGCACAATTATATATGGAATCATATTAAACTATACACATGTAGGATGTGAAGGAGCAAAACATGTACAAGAACATGTGTACTTCCAATTTTATATACTATTAGGCATGCATAAATTTCATCTTATGTTATACTTAAATACTCTCATTGAATTAATACGATATTTATCAAACTATAATATATAACATGTTTGCCTGCATTAATGACATAGGCATATTTGAAATAAAAATTATAAATGTAAATGGCCCCACATTCATTAAAGAGTTGGATAAAGTTAATATTGTCATCTTGAAGTGAGCAATTATATACTGGAAACAAGGACAGAGCACTAAACATCCTGTTTACTATGCGTTATTTCTTTAAGAGTAATAATTGATTGACCCAGGAGTCGAGTCTTTTTTGGATTGCACCAAGTTCATGCTGGGGAATGTATACGCTTGACCCATACCCGACCAACCTTCTAGCAGATCATGATTCCTTGTCCCATACCCTCAAGGGGGGCACACCTATTTACGCGTATAACCCGCTTGACCTGCTGACTCTGCTCCTTAAAATACTTTCTTAAACTCATGTGATTGCCTTGTCTTCTCTTTATCAAAGAAAAGTTTGCTAACTGTATTATAGTATTAATTATAAAACTGCATGGTTCTCTACAGTAATCACCCATCAGGCTATGATGATTCTTCCGACATCTGAACTGCTTAACTTTCAGGCTAATAGTACTTGACACATATGCAACCCAAATATGAAAAACAAAACAACAAAACAAAAACAAAACAAAATAAAATCCTTACTTGAAACTAAATTCTTGCAGGTTGAGCTGGGTGGTGATAATAGGTCGGCCACGAAAACACCAACCTCTAGTATTCTGTATATGTTAAAAGGACTTAACTATAGGTACAAAATGATTGGTCAAATGAGAAAATAAAGTACCTGAACAGAAAATCTGGACCATGATTCTAGTGGATTGTAAAAGGCTAGGATTTAAATAGATTGAAATCTATACAGCCTGAGTTGGATTAAAATACTACTTTTAGTCTGATTTGTGAGTATTTATGGTTACCAACCCAAAGTTTGTGGTTTATATTTTTAGGCATACCTGTATGCATCTATGTATATATATATATCAAACTACCAAGTTGATTGCTTCTCACAGTATTTACAAAAATAATGACTTTAGAATTTTAAATTAGATATCCATATATGTTCCGAATTACCTGTGGCTCTTCATATTCACCATATAGCATTAACACCTGAATTTACTTCATGAACGTAGGTTTTGAATTGTTCCAAGCTCTGTAACCATTATTTCAATCAAAGATCTCTAAAAGTTCATGATGAGGATCAATTTACATGTTTTCAGTGCTAAAATTCTAATTAAAGAGTAGGAGCCTTTGAGAATCCAGATCATGATGAGGAAGACATAAATTGGTGATCTCATGTTTTTAGCACATAGGGTGCCTTAGTCCCTACATGACCTAGTCAGTCATCGAAGCAGAAGGCCAAATGGACTGTAACCCCGTCAGAAGTCAAGGCTACAAAATAAAAATGAAGGTGATGACAACGACCACAACAGTAATGGTGCTAATATACAAACCAATAGAGTGAATCAGTTTTGATGTCTTGAGGTGGGTGACTGCCTAATTATTACATAATAATCAGCATGAAGGACCAAAACTGTTAGTCTGTTACTTCAACAATTTAACAATTCTGATCTGTTACTAACAGAAGGAAGTTTGCACATGTATTTGACATACAAATTCATAACAGCAACAGCTTATAGCGTACCAGTACCGCAGTGCATGCAGTACCTGTCCATGGTCTAATTCAATGCATGCATGCATGTGCAGCAATACACATGACTCAAAGAACTTACTCTCGGGCAGTACCTGAGAGATAGAACCATATATCCGCACCTAGACACATCTGGATACCCTAACATGAGAAATCCACATCACATGTCTCGTTATGCTCAATTGAACCCTCTGTTGCCCAAAATTGTGCAAACAAAAAATTTTAGTTTTACTGCTTTTATATTAGTTTTATTGCCTATGTTTCCAAGGTATGTATCAATCACAAAGCACCCCAAAAGAGGTTATTCTGCATCTTCCCAAATCCTGGTCTCATTCTATTCTGAGATAATCAAAGGTATTACCATGTATTTTTCATATAGCCCCAAAAAGAAAACAAAAACAAAAACAAAAACAAAACACACACACACACACACACACACACACACAAACCCACTGGAAAGGGAAGGAAAAAAAAGGACGCCACCCACCGAAAAAGAGAGAGGTCAAAAGAAGAAGAAGAAAAAGGAAAACAAAAGCCCTCCGGATTTTAGCATTTATCACCACCGAGGAGTTGGACATTTTTAGAACAACTTAAAGATCATCTCAACTAGACCTGAATTTTCCTGTGAAATGGTTCTCTAATACAGAATGAATATACAATCTGAAAAAGAAACAACTACGCCCTTCCATTAGTAGAAAACTAGCATTAAACAAAAGTATCAAATCTTTTAGCGAGGGGTTCCTCAGCGAACGATGAAGCATTTCCCTTCAGTTATTTCCTACAAGCAAATAGTCAGATGATCTAACTTTTTTCCCAACTATCATTCTATTTCATTTTCCCTTCCTCGCAGCAAGGTATATTTGAATACCAGCAAACAAATGTGAAAGGAAAAGGATAATTATTGAATTCTCTATCGAAACTGTAATGCCTCTTTTTTGTCCACCACAAAAGGGAAAAGGAAGTCCCCATTTTTCTTATTATTTTTGTCTCAATGAACATGGGCAAAAAGAGACTGATATTTGGCCCCAAAAGTGAAAAAAGGTTTCACAAATAGAAAATTTATAGTCCACTCTTGATTTAAAACAAGACCTTATGTTAAAGCAATTTTTCAACAAATCCACCATCAATAAACCCAATTTCATTGATAATAAAATTCCCTCTTTAAAGCACTGAGTCCCTGGAATGAAAATTCACCATCCATGTCTAACATCATTCATGCATCTATGTCACATAGAGGGAAAAGAGAAAACAGGTAATGTTGACAAGTGTTAAATGTGTGAAAATGACATGCTCGGCTAGCAAACTTTGGTAGGTGATAAAACATAGGAAAGAAGTCGGGGAAATTTTACCTCATCTAGTTGATGGCCTTCCTATGCATGTCCTCGATAGTTCGATATGCAAGGTGATATAGCCTCTCTCTGCAGAAATACTTAATAAGGATATGAAATGTATTCCAATCTGGAGATATTGTTAACTCGTCCATTTTTTTCAACATCTGCATAGCACTATCCATATCTCTCGCATTGCAATAAACCCTAAGCAAGGTATTTGACATAACCAGATCATATTTGGCGTATTTAGCTTCAAATTCCTTTGCTAGTTGCCTTGCTTCTTGAAGTTTCCCACTTCGACATAAAGCAGAAAGCATGATACTGTAGGAATATCCATCTGCAGGGGAAAAAGTTCAAGAATAGAAGTGTTCACTTAGTTTTGGATCAAGCTTGAACTGTTAAAATTTATATATGAAAGACCACTTGAATTTTACTATCTCAACTGATATAGACTAGGGCCGTAAGCAGCACGCAGAAACCCGAATAACCCGATCAGATTGTTAGGTAGAAAATTGGATTCGGATCTGAAATTTAACCCAAACCATATCCAGGTAGGATTAGGACCTAGAATACTAGACCTGAATCGGATTCAGATCTAGAACATTAGACCCAAGCGGATTGATATAGGTATAGTGTAAAGAAAATCCGATCCCGGGTCCCAAATTTATTTCAAGTTTGAATCGGATTTGGATCCAGCTATAAGTATTGGAGTCGGATTCGGATTCTGGTTTAGGTAAAACATTCTATTATCGAATTTGGATTTCACATAGATCCGATCCGATCCAACCCGTTTACAACCCTAGTACAAACCAAGAAATTTGTACAGAGGTCATACAATATTTGTCGGTAACCACAAAGCTTATTTGGTCCTCTGTAAAATAATCTTGTTATAGATGAATTCATCCATAACAGCTTTGAGCTCTCCCATCCTGTCTGTGCTTAATTTAGTAGCATAGCACATATCATGCACCAAGGGAATCCAGAAATTATGCGACACCAAAAGACATAAAATAGCCGTGGGAACACCAACCATCAAAGATGTGCCCGTCTCACTAATTTTTATCCCCTCCATAGGTGAAAATGGCATGACCAGAGAGTGAGTGACTCATTCCAACCTGTTTCTGGTGAGTCAAGAGTCTGTAAGAACCTCAGTAACGAAGGGAGGCAAGATACTTGATGAAAAATGCTAAAATTTTCATTTAAAGGTCTAGCTAAAATGGTTCACAATCATGTAAATGTAATGTGCATCAGTGAAAAGTTTACTTTCCCACTCATATCAGTTGCCATGAATAAAGATTCCACGAGATGCGTTCAAATAAAACTTCAAAATAGGCTAATTTACCTCCAGACCTTTGATTATACTACAGTCAAGGATAGGTGGAATAACAACAAAGTTCACATAACAGAAGGTACTACACCAGCCTATCTTTCGCCCAGGAAAGCTCTAGACAACATTCCTCATGTGGCTTACACCTTCCAGCTAAAACAATTATGCCAAGACTAGACAACATAATTCTGTCACAAGACAGCTTTGACTTAATAAGGTCAACCGCGTGCACGAAACAAGCATTTCATAAAGACTTTGAATACCCACTCCAAAGTTGATGCAATTCATATCTTGAAGCTAAACTCTTCATAAGTTCTTTTATTGGTGAAACAGGGCAGTGGGTGGGGGGTGGAGGAGGAGATTCTTGGCTCCTTTGGGAGGATTCAATGGTAGAGATAAAAAGTTGAAGATCCACCCCATTAAAAGTAGTTATACATCATTTAGAGTGCCTATAACACAACTCTCTTTTACCTATGCATTTAAGTAGACAGAAAACGGTAATTCAAACATAGCACGTTGTCAGCTTAAAACGGTGTAAAGTGTCAGATATCTAATAAAAATTGGTACATAAAGATTTTTAAGTACTTAGATCATGATGAAAGATTCAGATGAAGAATTTGCATGGCCTAACCATAAATCTAAGAACATGCCATTTTAACCCATCCATTTAGTGCCACTTGATGCATAGGCAAGAAAAAATCAATCTTACGTGATTTTTTGTGTTTATGCACTCTAAATGATGTAGATCAACTTTAATGAAGTAGATTTTCTAACTCAAGGGCATACAAACACATGCATGCATGCATGTCACACACACACGCACAAGCTGCAAAACATTTAATTACCCGAACAACTCCCTTGATACCACCCTTACTACCTGCTAATCTACCGCACTGATATAGGTTGCATATTGGTCAGCCACAAAAGTTCTCTCCAAAGACTCCTTATTCCCTTCCTAACAAATGGGAGAGCTCAGTGTGATTTTGTCATTCATCTAAAAACAGACAAACCCTTGCTAAATACGTGCTTTCTTTTTGAAGCTAGCTCTTGAGAAAACTCCTCAAGGAAACAATTGTAAAAAAAGAAAAACAAATGAAAAGAGAAGACTGACATTTTCTTCAAAAAAAAACAAACCAAAACAGCAAACCTAGAAGTTTGAAAATAGAGAACGGCTGCAATTTGTTGAAAATAGAAAACTAAGCATGATATTTGGAAAAAAATTAAAAATACTATCCTAGGACAAAGGATAAGATATTTTAGTGGAGAAATAGGGTGGTATTGGGAAAAGATTAATTTTGGGAACATCAGATGAAAAGGTAGAAAAAAATTTAAAATATCAACCACAAGTGTTTGTGTGGTTTGCTTCTCCACAGAAAGTGCAACAAATAATGCCAACAGGAGCAAGAGAGGTTCAATCTTGATCCCAACTCCTAGGAAAACATATAATGAAGTTGTATAAGATTTTGAAAGCAAATTTAAGCCCTCCAAAAGGTATGGTGGCTGCTGAAAGAAAGGGTAGGTTAAGAGACCAGATTCTTCTTGCCTTAAAAGATTTCCTTAAAGTGTATGCAATGTATTGAGCCAAGAATGAGACAGTTGCAGGTTATATTAGTTCCTTTAAGCTCAATATGTTATTTGGAAGCGTGTTACATAATTACATTCTGTGTGGAGGATATGATCTCGCATCTCCATCAAACTAGGGATATTAAAGCACATCTAATTGAGGCTACTTTATTCTGTCTATTAATTAAGGATGTCAAGGCAAATATACCAATTTGGCATAATGATCTCATGTTGGCAAATAGGTTATAAGTAAGGCAGAATAAGTAATTATTCATTGTCTTCTAAGATTTCCTCAAAGTGTATTAAATGTATTGAGCCCAGAAGACATTTGCAAGTTGTGTTGGTTCCTTTAAGCTCTTGGAAGTGTGTCACATGCTGTGTGGAGGATAAAATCTCACATCCCCATTAAAGTAGGGATATCAAAGCGCGTATAATTGAGGCTATTTATTATGTCTACCAATTATGGATATCAAAGCACATATACCGACTTGGCATAATGATTCAGTGTGAGAAATAGGAACATGGTCATCAATTTCGCATATCCAGTGGTGTGTGATCAGGGATGGGATGAAGTTTCAAACTCAGCATTTGCTGTTTGATGTCTACTCACATAAAAAATATATATATTTTCTCCTTTATTCCTTAAAATTCAGATTGTGTTCACCTTGTCAACAGAATTGAATCGAATTTTCTTTTATGCCAATTATCCTTTTGGTTTTATTGGACCTCTCTTTGAGTTCTTAAGAAAAAGATGGGGGTTTTCGTGTGGGCGGCAGAGGATGGCTCTAAATGACTGTATAAATGCTAATTTGATCTACAACAATTCAAACTCATCAAACTTGTATGCTATGACAGATCAGGACTCACCAGATTTCACATCTTTCTCCTTCATCTCAGAAAAAATTTCTTTTGCCTCATGTATATGCCCTGACTTGGCAAGATTGTCCATCAATAGACAATATGGCATCTACATATAGAATTTCATTTACATAGATCAGATGGCAAGAAAATTATCTACTTTTAACATGATTAAAATAAACATGTGAAGCTAACAGGAATTTAAGATGTAAAATATTGAAGAGTACTATATACAAGACAAGTACACTTGATTGAAGGATATACAAGCTTATAAAAATATTAATAACTAATCTCAGGAAAAAGTGATGTGAAACGTGTATGTATATGAAAATCAGCAATAAAACACTCAATCACACTTCACTAACATGAAACAATCGATGGTAGGAAAAAATTAAAACTAATAAAGCGGATAGATGTAACAAAATAACATGCGCAAACAAATCCAATTCAATCATGAATCAATTAAAGATCATATATTATGCGACAAAATTTTTTTACAATTAATATCAAATCTAATGAATTTCAGGCAAGCATATACGCACAATCTCACGTTTGTGGACAGTAGTTAAATCTATAAGATATTATAGATTAATTATTAAACTCGAAATAATTGATATGAGTTAGAAACATCCTACTGAGAATCATGTCGACCTCGGTGTCCTGTGATGTTTGTGGACACATAGAGAAATCTCTCACGAATCCAACGCTTCGAACCGTGAGTAATTTAAACTCCGCATGAGAGAGATATGGGCTGAAAAAGAATCGAAATTGCTTAACGGGTCTGTTAGGCTGTCGGGTTTACTGTAGCATGCGGGTACACTGTAGCAGTAAGGGATCCGGCACAGTAGCAGTCAACCGGGCACTGTAGCATGTTTTTTTCTGGATTTTCTTTTGAGAATTTGAGGAGAATTTGTGGGAAAATTTGAATAGTATTTTTCTAATTTTTTTGAGAGAAATTTGTGGAGATGTTAGGAACCAAGAAAGAGCAGAAATTAGAAGCAAGAGTTTGAGAGGAGGGGATAAATAATTAGCATGGTTCACAGTCGCGGTCTCGTCCGCCGACTCGGAAGGCACTAAGACGGATCGGTCTCGGTGACTCGGATCGGTATCGGGCGATACGCACAAAACGCTACATAGAAAGCTAAAAAATTCTGAAAAAATCACGATAAATCTTAAAAAAATGTAGACATTCATATTCATGTATCACATATCCAAAATATATCACCTAGCACGCTAAACATAAAGCGAAAGTATAAATACACGCGTCGTCGGTAGAAGCATATCAAAATACATGCACAATATAGTAAATTGAACAAACTACATTCATAAATACATGCTAATGTAGTTATTTCCACATTGAATTGCGATGAGGCACAAAATTATCATAATGCCGAATCGATCGAGCCAATTCCAATTCTCGGCCTAGTCAGTCTTCTCTGAGTTGAGTCGACCGACTCGTGACTCGGACTCGTCTCGGAGTGGGCCGAGACGGATACGACTCGGCCGACTCGTCTCCGACTCGGCCGAGTCTTTGAACCATGATAATTAGGCTTCACACTCTAATTTGGGCTAGATAGAGTTTCACACACTAAATTAAAATTTTCTAGGGCATCCCACCACTAAAAGAGAAATTAAGAAAGATCATCGCTCACACACAATTTTGAGAAAAGTTTTATAATACTCATTGCGTAAAATTGTTTGATACAAGGCCTTATATAGGCTTTTACAAAATTTAAATACGGCTTTTACAAATTTAAATACAACTTAAACTCCTAATCAAAATAAAATTACAACTCTAAAATAAAGAAACCAAACTCCTAATAAAAATACAACTCCAAAATAAAGAAACTAAAATACATAGAGTTCTACTACTACTGCGAAATTGGAACAAGACGTCTTCTCCACCGGTGAAACACGTACCATACACGTGGCTTGTATCCGCATCATTCTTCTCGTGTTGGAGAAAATTCGACTCCGTCGTGTTAGAAGTGAAAGTGCTTTCATATTTCTTCAAAATTTCATGACCAATCTTTAGCAGTTCACTTCGATCTAGCCATGTATCATCAATTGGTATTTTTTTCTGTCTAACAAATCAGATATTTTGAATCTCACCATCTTGGATGGTGATAATTTTATCTAAGAATTTATCAACTTGACATGCTGTATAGGGTAAGATATCTGGTAGTAGTAAAAGGAAGGGGCTCTCAAAAATAGTCTCAGGGGAAGCCTTATCAATAAGTGGGATAACATCAAGACTTTTATAATCCACTATGTAGTCAATATTGAAAATACAACTGATACCAAAATCTATAGAAAGATCTAAAACATAAATATTATCATTCAATTTCATCAAGATTTGAAATGGATTAGAACTACAAGCATGCAAGTTTTGAACATCACCAATATTAAAAGTATTTAATTTATTCCTATCATCGCTCGTATCCCATGATTGGCGTTATTTTGTGCAATTTTATCACTAATTTCATCGTGTGGTATGTGCACGTGTGATGCAAAAGATGATGCAATCGTGATGCAGTCTCAATGATTTTATACTAATAGGCTGGGGATGACGTCTGTGGAGAATTTCAATTTAGTATCTAACATAGGCCATAAGAGAAAAAGAGATGGTGTCGACAGTAAAGGAGAAAAAGGTTGATGACCAAAACAGGTAACGGTAGGAGTCGATAGTAAAGAAGCGGAGAAGGTGGTGTTGGAGGTAACAACGATAGGAGTCGATAGTAAAGAAGCGGAGAAGGTGGTGATGGCAGTAGAGCCAGGGCAGAAAGAGAACGGGTGACAGTAAACTCCTTAATCACATGAGTGACTTTCAGAGAAATAGTACTATCAGCCTTAGGTGCTTCAATGCGACTTCTTCATTGATGATAATCTTAAATGGGCTTAGACAGTTAGCAGCAATATGCCCATAATCTTGACATTTGTAACACTTAGTTATGAGACTAATCTTGAAAAGTCCTTTTCAAGGTTCTTACTCTTATTATTATTAGACTTTTCTTTAACTTCTCTAACTGTGGGGATCACACAAGAAATACTACTTTTCGAGTTTTGGTTGGAAGAATTCATAATTTGAAGTAGATTATCACTTTTAACCATGACATTATGTACTGGTTGAGACTCCAAGGTTTAGCTCGAGGGAGTGAATTTGGCTGGTGAAGGTGAAAGTGTATTAGACCTATGGGGTTGAACAGATAGTGAAGGTCTAAACTCGTAAAAATATGATGACATGTATTAGTGATGAGTTTGTCTTTCATATATTCTCAAGCTTCAATCAGTCGTTAAGTTCAGGCTTTCCTGTCTCTTTCCAAATCTGTACAGTATTGGCTAGCTTGTCCAGTCAGTTTTATGATAACGAACCTGACTTTCTCAGCTTCAAAAAATGGGTATCGGTTGAAGTACATGTCCATGCTTTGTAGCCAATCTAGAAAACTTGAAGATCCCTTAAATAACTCGAATAATCAAGACGACCATCAAAAGTTGGTACATCTATAGTGGTGGTGTGAGAATTCTTATATGCAATTTTTATTTTTTTATTTTGTTAAAGATTGTCAGATTAGTCAAATCCTAATCTTATCAGTCCAATTGGCCAGATCAACGTAACTTAGGTGCGAGATTTTTCGCTCTTGACGTTGCTTAATTAAAGAACCACATTGAGTACCCTTTCTTAATTAAACAACAATTGTATGAAAATTTCAGGGAAAGATTTAACCTTCAATGATTCCTAAATTACACTAATTTTTCGAGTTTTGATTAAATTTTAACTGGATGCAAGAAAGCAAATAAATGTGACTAATATATAAATCCTACCTAACTGTGCTCTGATACCAAACTGATGTGAAACGTGTATGCGTGTATGAAAATCAGTAATAAAACACTCAATCATGCTTCACCAACATGAAACAATCGTTGATAGAAAAAGATAAAACTAATAAAGCGGATAGATGTAACAAAATAACATGCACAAGCAAATCCAATTCAATCATGAATCAATTAAAGATAATATATTATACGACAAAAAATTCTACAATTAATATCAAATCTAATGAATTTCAGGCAAATATATACGCACAATCTCACGTTTGTGGACAACAATAAAATTGATAAAATATTAAAGATTAATTATCAGACTCAAAATAACTGATATAAGTTAGAAAAGTACCTACTGAGGATCATGTCGATCTCAGTGTCCTGTGATACTTGTGAATGCGTAGAGAAATCTCCTACAAATCTAACGCTTTGAACCGTGCGTGATTTAGACTCCGAATGAGAGAGATGTAGGCTGAAAACGGATCGAAATTGCTTAACAGGTCTGTTAGGCTGTCGGGTTTACTATAGCATGCGGGTACACTGTACCAGTTGAGATCCGTCACTGCATCAATCGGCCGACAATATAGCGGTACTGTACCAATATTTTTTTGAGATTTTTTGGAGAATTTGTGGGGAAATTTAAATAATATTTTTCTAAAATACTTTGAGATTGAGAAATTTGTGGAGTCAGGAACCAAGAGAGAAATTTAGAAGCAAGAGTTTGAGAGGAGGGAATAAACAATTAAGACTTCATGCTTCAATTGGGGCTAGCTAGAGTTTCACATTCTAAACTAAGATTTTCTAGGGCTTCTCACCACTAAGAGAGAAATTGGAAGAGATCATTGCTCACACACAATTTTGAGAAAATTTTCATAATATTCGTTCATAAAATTGTTTGATACAAGGCCTTATATAGGCTTTTATAAATTTGAATATAACTCAAACTCCTAATCAAAATAGAATTACAACTCTAAAATAAAGAAACTAAACTCCTAATAAAAATACAACTTCAAAATAAAGAAACTAAAATACATAGAGTTCTACTACTAATGGTAAACTAGAACGAGGTGTCTTCTCCATTGGTGAAACACGTGCCATACTTGGCTTGATGTCCACATCAAAAAGATAGAGGCGAAGCAAAAGAAATCAGATGACAGTAAACTGCCTAATATCAAAATACAAACAAGATGAGAAAATCAGAGGAAGGCATGAACATAATTTTGCAGCAGTGTAAAAAAGGAAAATTGGAGTATGTTTTTCAATTTGCTCTTTTCCATGTATCGTGCATCAGAGATAAATGTGATTCAAGAAACTTCCAGCCTTCATCCTTTCTTCTACTCATACTCCAGGACAACTTCCGGGACCTACTCAATGGTTCACGAATAAACAATAAGGCAAATTTCCCAACTTCAACACTGGTCTGTAGTTTCCTGATCTAGGATTTGGCATTACTTGACAGCCTATTTAAAATCTTCTTGAGCCTTCTCAACATGGAGTTGCGCCAAGCCAACCCTTCTAATGTGAAAACGCTTAGATGATGTTGGTGGTGGCAGCAAAGACGACAACAAGGATGATGATTTTCAGAAAGGTCATTCTTTTATTTAGTGAACAAATGGATGAAGGTAGACAGACATCATGTTCTTACTATGCTATAGTAACATATCCAAATATACAGACAGATCCAAATCCCCTGTCAGATATTGGCATTAGACATTGTACTTGAGACACATCACAGGCCAGAATATTTGGACTTTAAAGGACACTGTTCTCCATTTGACAATTAGCATCTAAAGTTTTGGAATTTTCCGTCATCAATATCTTCATAGAGAAGTCAATATTGTCGGGAAAATGTAAATAAGAAGCATTAATTCTTCTTACTATTGTTATATATGTACCTCATCTTCAGCATAACCCAAAGCCTCCAGTTCAGCTAAAAGTTCCCTAGACTTCTCAAATAGACCACCCTTAGAATACACCTTCAGTAAAGTAGTCAAGATAACCTGTAGATAGATAAAAATAATAAAGGGTTAACAACTTTATGGTTAAGAAAGATGCTGATGCAAGTGTTTCACGGGATGACATAGAAAAAAGTTGAGGCTGAAGTATTGCAATCTACAGAATAGTTCCACGGCAATTAACCCTGAAACAGAAATTTTGCAGTATTTTGGTACCAATACTAAAGCCAGTAATAGTGTCATTATCCCTACTTAAGTTATCTGTTAACATGAGGCTTGTTCAGCTGTCCTGACCATGACGATCAGTATTGATAAAATCACTCATTGCAAAATTCCTCAGCACCTTATGCCAGTTAATAAATTAACTAGACCAAATAAAATCGGGTTCCTTGTGTATGTGTTTGTTTGGTGGGTGGGGTTTCGGGTTGTCGGGCAGCTAGAGGCTAATCACCTTCAATTCCATGAAAATGTGCCACATCCTCATTTACTCATTGCAAGTTCCTCAACAGCTAAAATTTTCAGGTGATATACGAAGACGCCTTAAATTAATTGTAATAACTAATGAGAAGAAACATACAAAGATAACTCAGAAACTCAAGCTGGTATACAGTGATAACCCAAGAGATTGGATTCGATGTGAGGGGGCCTCGTATCTTTTGTGTCTGTGTAGATGAGGATCCTCCCCAATTTTGTTAATTCTCATTTTCCCCTTCCTTTTTATTATTTATTTTATTTTGTATATTTTAATTATTCTTGTTGTTCTTATTGTTGTAACTTTTCTTTCCTTTCATTTCCTTTATTTGTTTGTTTCTTTGTTTGTTTTTGTCTGTGGTGTGGGGGGTTGGTGGAGTGGGGGGAGGGAGAAGTTATGAGGTTGATTTTCTATAAGCTAATATATGATCTTCGCATTGAGTTCCATTGAGACATGTGCCTGCTTTCATAATTAAAGAACTTAAACAATGAAGATTGGCTTTTCTAACCACCAGTGTACAATAAAGGAATGGAAATTTAAATGCACACCAAAACATGGCATCTTACTTAAAAACTCAACCATGGTTTCAAATACTGGCCGGTTCCAATATACATAGGCAATATCTTACCAGGTTTTAATTTATACTATACAAGATGAACCCTATAATATCACCAATATCGGGCCGATATTACGATATTCCGGATATGGCCGATATTGACAATATTGATACTAAAAACCATTGGAACAATTGGCTGGTATCGGTATTGAGATTTTAAACTATGCACTCAACCAAACAGTATCACTATCACAACAATGAATGGTAGTTGTGGAGAACAATTTAGATTTGTTGCACTTGTATTTGCCACACTCTAAGTGCAAGCAAATAATCCAACACGGGATGCGTTAAAAAAAATGCCTATTACACAACAGTTCCTGAATTCAAGAATTAATCATAGTTTTGAATTTAGGAGGATCCATGAAAAAACCCTAAAGTTAAGCATGTGCTAGCGAGAATTGACAACCTCCATAACCTACAAACAACACTTCTGAACAATTAACCAATCAAGCAAGAAGAACATTGAGACAAATCAAACAAATGGCGCTAACATACCTCCTAACAAACTGGGACAGGTCTTCAGAGGGAGTGAAAAGACACAAGAAATCTTAGGTGGAAGTTGTAAGAAATATTCTGAAAAGAAAGGCATTACATGTGTAACTGAAGCTTAGCATTACAAATACCCAGAAGAATCCAAAAGACCAAGACATGAGACCATGGTTCAAAGTCTCGGTCTCGGCCGCCGACTCGGCCGGCACCGAGACGGATCGGTCTCGGCGACTCGGATCGGACTCGGGCGATACGCAAAAAACGCTACATAGAGCGCCAAAAAAATTATGAAAAAATCATGACAAATCATAAAAAAATGTAAACATCCAAATTCATGCATCACATATTCAAAACATATCACCTAACACTCAAAACATAACGTGAAAGCATAAATACAAGCGTCGTCGGTAGAAAAATATCAAAATACATGCATAATATAGTAAATTGCACAAAATAATTCATAAGTACCTGCTAATATAGTCATTTCCACATTGAATTACGAGGAGGCTCCAAATCATCATTATCATCTGGCCCGCGATAAGTATAGAAACCAGGCATATAGTTTCCATAAGGATAATGATATGTTTGTGGGTGAGATCCTGTAGGCTGAGATGATTGGCCAGAGGATCCACTATCAGAGTAATATGGCGGCAGGGGTTGTGCAATATCAGCTCCATGGTGATAATACCCAAAACCTCGATATTCAGTGCTGCTAGTAGAGTAATCACCAGTGCTAGAATAATCAGTGCCAGAATATTGGCCAGATGTCAAACCCAACCCCTGTAAATGGCCTTCAAGACTATGATGACCATGTGAGTAGTAATCATGTCCACTCGAATAATCATCGCTAGAACTGAATTCGACCAACCGATCCAAATGCCTACGCTGCTGTGAAATCCCCGCCCGGCCTCCATGATCTGTATCTTGTGTGGCATAATATTGTGAATCCCATGTTAAAGCATCATCTCGTTGGCTTCACCAACACCATGAGTCTCTTCAACATTACCACCATCACCACCATCACTGCCGCCATCACCCTCACCACCATCACCCTCACCACCATCATCGCCACCACCATCACCGCTGTCATCATCACCGCCATCACCATCATCACCGCCACTTTCGTCAGTATGACGAATACCTTCATCTAACCAACCTAAGTCATCTGGTGGTAACATCGGCTGTTCTCCCTCACGAATCCACTCATCCAAAATATCATCATCATTGAAAATATTGTTCAGATCAATTGGGTTGTAATAATCATCAGTGTCGCTTTTGCATGTCAAGTTTCTTACTCGCAACCGCATATTGTAATGCACATATACTAGTTTATGCAACTTTTTCATTGCCAACCGGTTGCGCAGTTTTGTATGAATTAGCGACCACGTGCTCCAATTTCTCTCACAACCCGATGAAGAACATGTTTGGCTTAAGACTTTGATGGCAATTTTCTGCAGATTGGGAGCTTCTTCGCCATAATTAATCCACCAATCAGCTGGAAGAGATTGTTGCACTGCTCTTCTAGTTAGTGAGCTTCCAAATTCTCCAACTCCATCCACAAATAATTTATCTGTGAGAATACACATCACAAGTGTTAATATTTGCATAACATTATATCGATGAAATAAATAAATTATTATTACCTCATTAATAGCTCTTGCTTGTTTAGTCAAATCTGGCTCCAATCTTTTAATGACCTCCTTTAATCCATATCTCACTTCTGGATGTGTAGAAAAGTTTTTTGAATATTGGAGTGCTGGATTTAAAAAATATGCTGCAATAATGTAAGCAAACGATTGTTATGATATGACAGTTTCAATTTCTAGTCAACAAATATGATTTCTAGGCAAATGAATTACCAGCAGCATGCAAGTGTCTATGCAATTGTCCCTCCCATCTTCTATCAATGATGTCCCAGTACTTCTTCCAGTTCTTATTTGAGGCCTTTATAGCCAATTTTGCTCTATCCATAGCTTCATATATAATAGATAGTGTAGGTTTCTTGTCCTGGTCCACTATCTTCAAGACTCTAACAAGAGGATCCATAATGTTTTGGACCTCTCTTGCCTTCTTCCAAAACCGGTCAGTCAGAATGAGATTAGCAACCTTATCTCGCACACTTCTTCTACTCCTTTCCTTGTTGAATTCACGCCATTCTGTAATCGTGCACATTCTTTTCAAATCTTGCTCATAGCGAATAAGGCTTTCAATAGAAATAAACTCGGTGGTAAACCGTGTTATACCTGGTCTCAACAAATCTCTATCTTTGGTATATAGCTTCATTAAATTCACCACTTTGAGGCTATTGTAAATGAATGATGTGATCACCTTAGCATCATCCAATGTCTCCTTGACTGATTTCAAAGAGCCAATATCTTCAAGCATCAAATCAATGCAATGTGCTGCACAGGGAGACCAAAACAAATGTTTTCTCTTCTCCATCAACATGTGACCAGCTGCTTTGAAACTTGCCTCATTATCTGTGACAACCTGCACGATATTTTCTTCGCCAACTTCATCAACAACTTTATCCATTAGCGAGAATATATACTCAGCAGTCTTCGAGATATTAGTGGTATCAACAGAAGTATGGTAGATCATGCTTCTATCACAATAAATCATGAAATTAACAATAGGCTTTCTATTATGAGAACTCCATCCATCACACATGATCGTGCAACCATACTGCGGCCATTTTGTTTTTATTGAAGCAATATATACTCCAATTTCTTTCACTTCCTCCTCTAAATAGAGATTGCCAATCTGGTACCCTGTAGGGCCTTTTACACCTGGACCTGCCTCCGCAATAGTATTAATCATGGCTTGGTAGTAAGGACCACTATCAGCTGCATTGAATGGTATTGCATTGTAGTGAAAGAACTTCGCCACGGATTTCCCAACTTTTTTCATATTCTCAGTTGAGAACATGCTTTTGATTGATTTCTGTTTTGTTGGGAACATGTAAGGATCAATACCACGAGCTGGAATTTCAGCTTCTCTCATAGCATACTCTGATGCAATCAACTTCCTGATCCTGAAGGCTGTGAACTACTGCCACCAATATCAACTCCTTCTGCCGATCTCCAAGCCATTTCACGACTTTCTTTCATGGCTTGTTTCAGTTGTCTTCTTTCAACTCCTTCTAAACCACCAACTTCTTCAATTTCATTATCAGAATCTTCTTCGGTCACCTCATAGAAATCTTCCTCACTTAAAGATCTCATAAGTCGGTCTTTTTTAGATTTAATGGCCGCTCTTTCTTTGCTACCTTCAGAAAGATGTCGTCTCATTATTTGAGATATCTCTTTTGATACTCGCAAGCATCCTTCCACCTGACCGGGTACATGTGCTATATGCTGCTTCAATCTAGTGATACCACCATGGACTTGTTTCCCACAATAATTGCACTTCACAAGTTTTCTACTTCCACCAACAGGGGTACCATGTTCCCATCCAATATCGCGTTGCTTTGGAGCCATACTGAAATTTAAAAAAAATTATCTGTTAAATTAAATTAAAACTAAAATTAACTAAATTAAAAAACATTAAATTAAACTCAATTAAATGAAACTACAATAAATTAAACTAAACTAGTTTATACTAGATTAAGCAACACTAACTTAATTACCTAACTTTAATAAAATAATTAAATTACCTAATTTAATTACAAAACTTTATTAAATTAAATTAACCTAAATTAAGTTAACTAAACTAATTTAAATTAAATTAAATTCAATTAAATGAAACTATATTAAATTAAACTAAACTAATTTATACTAGATTAACCTACAATAACTTAATTACCTAACTTCAATAAAATTATTAAATTACCTAACTTAATTACAAAACTTTATTAGATTAATTAACCTAAATTAAGTTAAATTAACTTTACCTAAACTAACCTAAATTAAATGACATTAAATGCAAATTAATTAGAGAGAGAGGAACAGAGAGAGGGAGCGAGACGGAGACAGAGGAGAGAGAGAGAGGAACACAGTGGAGGAGAGAGAGAGACAGAGGGAGAGACAGAGAGAGACTGACAGGGAGAGGGAGAGAGAGAGAGACAGAGAGGGGGAGAGAGACTGAGAGGGAGAGGGAGAGAGAGATAGACAGAGAGAGAGATACAGAGAGAGAGAGTGCGACAGAGAGAGAGAGATACAGAGTGAGAGAGAGAGTGCGACAGAGAGAGAGAGAGATACAGAGTGAGAGAGAGTGCGACAGAGAGAGAGAGAGATGCAGAGTGAGAGAGAGAGAGTGCGACAGAGAGAGAGAGATACAGAGTGAGAGAGAGAGTCCGACAGAGAGAGAGATACAGAGGGAGAGGGGGAGAGAGAGAGTCTGACAGAGAGCGAGAGAGAGAGACAGAGAGAGAGAGCGCGCGCCGCTGCGGAGAGAGAGAGAGCCGGGAGAGAGAGTAGCTGCGGGGAGAGAGAGAGAGAGAGCGCGCCGCTGCAGGCCAGAGAGAGAGAGCGCGCGCCGCTGCGGCCTGCGGAGGAGAGAGACAGAGAAAGAGAGGGAGAGAGAGGCACAGAGGGAGGGAGAGAGAGACTGAGAGGGAGAGAGGGGAGGAGTTACCTGCGACGGCGACGGCGACGGCGATGGCTACGGCTACGGCGACGAGGTGGGACGGCGAGGGCCGGAGGGCGTCGCGGGGGAGACGGCGAGCGCGAGAGAGAGAGAGAGAGAGAGAGAGAGAGAGATCAGATCTGATCTCTCTCTCCCCCCCGAGCGGATTTTTATGGTGAAAGTCACGGGTCGCCGAGTCGACCCGGATCGGGTCCGACTCGGACCCGACTCGGGCGACTCGGCCGAGTCGGACCCGATCCGGGTCGACTCGGCGATCCAAGCCTGACTCGGGCCTCCGAGTCAAACCGGAGGCCGCCGAGTCGGATACGACTCGGCCGATACTTTGTTCCCTGCATGAGACCTAAGAAAGGAAATTTGGACATACAAACCGAGTGCATTGTCAAATGTGTCACACTAACAAAGTTTTGTGTGCATCAAGATAGATGTCGGTTACAAATTTCCAGGAGATTATCTAGAATAGACAAGTAGCTTGACTGCATGTGAACTGATGGTCACAACTTTCCTAAAAGAGACTATTTTTACGGTCCTAAGGACGATAACTATAATCACTATAGCTCTTATGGATGTAATTGGAATTAGGGTCTCTATCTTGGTTTAACAACATTTAGAATATGCAAGTAGCTTGACTGCACAAGAACTGATAGACACAACTTTGCTAAAACAACACTATCCCGACGGTCCTATGCAAAGTAACAGCAATCTGTATGGTTTTTACGGATATATAATTGGAAGTGGGACCTCTATAAAAATGGTCTAGTTTAACAACATTTAATCAAGTCGCATATGAAAAGAAATACTCGTTAGGATTAGAAAGGAACAGTAAGAGTCTAAAATTTAGGGTGCCTGAGGTTACATCTGATTGTCCATGCCTACTAGACTACAACTCCACAACCCACAATTGTTGTACAGTCAGAGTAATGGAGATAAACACAGTCCTAGTACATAACATAAAATGAGCATGGCAAAAATGAGTCAGTTGGGACAGATAAAGATGCAACCAGAAATACCCAGTAAAAAGTTAATGTCAAAAAAGGAAGTTGAGAAAGTGATGGAGAAGAAAGAAAGATGTACCAGTAAGCAGCAATTTGAAAAGGAATCGATAAGACAAGAAGCTTGGATTATTTTCAAAAGATAGGAAAGACTGTAAGAGTGTTTAAACAGCTTGGATGTCGTTTTATTAAATACTTCTGACCTAAAACAACTAAAAACCTGTGGAGTTACAAACCCTCTTTGAGAGTGTGTTATACTTCTTGAGAGACAGTATGTGTGTAACGTGCTTCTTTCATAATAATAATGTCATTATTTACTGCAATCAACATGTTAACAAAATATATGAGTGTCGGTTCTGGTATGCTGTATTCACATCTCTACCCTATGTACCTAAATATAAAGTGGGAGATATATCAACCATCCACCAAACTACGGCTACAGGAAACACAGAACTCGTGCTAAGTAATGAGAAATGCTTGGAAAAATTGACAAGAAACAAGTACGATACACTTTACAAATAATAATGGCTCAGTCATAGATAATGAGAAAGTCCTAAAATTTAAGGCTCGTTAGATGGTCTTCGGTCAGGATTACATCAAAGGCTATCTAAATACATTAGTATTCCCCCCAAAAACCTATCTAAATGCGAGAGAAGGGCGATCAATCAACAAGTTACAAAGAATATGCAACATTGTTTTTATCAATGTAAATAGTCTAAATTGGTTTCCAACAAAGTAATCAAAAACAACAAAATAATGTTTGGTACCGTGCAAACTAACTCCTTTTCTTCAAAAACAGGCAAAAGGTTAAAGACTCCAGAAAAGACCGACGACACCTTAAATATCTCATGGAAACTGAAAAAGATCAAACAAAGAAATATACCTTATTGGGTACCAATCCTAAAGATTTCATATCCTCTATCAACATTTCCGCCTTCACATAATTTCCATTTTCTGAGTAGGCATTTAGCAAAGAGCTGTAATGGAACAAATTAGGCGCATAACCCTCGTTCATCATCTGCTCAAAGAAGACCTCCGCTTCTTCACATAAATTATTTGATGCACAAATTGCCAAGAGATTGCCATAGATTACATTGTCCATGTGCAAACCATTATCTTTAAGCTCATTGACTAACTGCATTGCCTTTGAGTAACCATCTTTCAACTTGGTGCAACCTGCTAAAAGCTAGAGTACACAGAGAAAGAAACGATGAAGTAAAAAGGCTGCAGTAATACCCAGCTCACAAACAGGAACAAGATTCTCAGTTATACTGTAAAAATTGACTCACAAAAAGTACCAAGAAGTACGATTATGAAAATAGAGTTATTACGACATACAGAACTATAAGTGACCAAATCTGGTGAAAAACCATCATTCTTCATCTGATCAAACAACTTGATGCTGCTCTGAAACCGTCCATTTCTTACCATACAGCCAAGAATGGAATTACAGACCGACACATTAATTTTCATTGAGTTATCTCGAATATTATCATAGACTTGCAAAGCTTTCAGAGGATTGCGACTTATTCCCATATACTTTATAAAACTGCTATATGACGCAAAGTTAACTTCGTCATTTTTCTGCATCCACTCAAAAACTGCAAGATATCAATATATATACATTGTTATTACTAATAAAAACAAATACCAGAATAAAGCATAGACAAGTTGACTTATGAGCTTTTATTGCACAAACATTAATTCTAATGTATGAAATGAGAGAAAAGCATTACTAATCAAAGATTCGTCTAGCTTTTAAAAGAAGTTTTGTTGGTTCAAAATTTGCAGAGAATTTTGAACTCCTAAATCAATTGATCCAAGAAAATAGCTGCATCTCCACATTTAAAATTTTCAAGAAAATCTAACAGTTTAACAGTTAAAGTGGAGCACAAATATTATCTATATATATTGCAAAGAGTCAATGTTGAACAATATAAAATAAATAACATTCAAGTCCAACAGAACAGATTAGAGACTGAATGGCATGCACAGGTCGTGTAACACCCTCCTGCTTCATGAAACTAAAACTGAAACAGATAATAGGTCAATCTTTGCATCATTAACTAATTATGAGTTGTATTGTCTTCTAAGTTCTTACTTCAATAATTTTATCACTAATATAACCAGTGGGAAACATGGTCACATAGAAAATGTTGTCAAGCACAAATTACAAATCCAAATTTGTCAATAGCAGTGCATATGCATGATTTGTATACATGTTCATCTAAGTACACGTTAACCAACTTGAACTGTAAGTTACTTGAGTACAAACTAGGTTTTCATATCAGACAATGTACTATAAAGGAAAAGGGTAAATATTTGTTTGTGACAGTAAACTCAATCAACTATATTCACCAAATCAAGTGGGGGCAACATAAGGTCGGCATCATTATGTGATCATTCCAAACTAGAACTATAGCTGAGAGATGATTCAAATAGAGAAATGTTTATCAGATTATTACTTGACCTATTGCATCTCAATCACTAGAAGTAAACATTTCTCTTGGACAGCAATTTAGACTGCTAGATGGCATTGATCATTGAGCAGGTCTAGTGTCACTGCAGGCAAGAAGTTTAGTCAGATATGTGAAAAGCTGTGAACAAACTAAAGGAATATATGCTGTTACTCTGCAGAAGATAATGGCATTGAAGTAATATATAATAATTACACATAAAGTCTTGCATGAATTCTTCTACATAGCAAAATAATCTGTTTTTTAATTAAAATAAATTGTGAATAAATAGAACACAATAGTAAACATTTTCAACATGCAGAAAGCAATCAATTTGAGACCAAAATTGGCAATATCATGTACAAGCATCCAAAGAGTAAAAATCGAAATGTAGGATGAACCCAAAAGCAGCAGGGCAAGAAAATTCATCTCAAATGACCACTGAAGTATTATACATGTATTGTTCCTTTCAAGGGACAAAAATGGAAATAACATTTGGCCTTCTCAAACCTGAGAAACTTCATGCCATCTTCTTGACTCCCCAAAATACCGTAAAATGAGGTTTAAATCTTGTACTTGCAATATTCCGTCTGCACTGTATGTGTGCATAATAAGAATGGAAAACATCAGTTAGCTTCATATCTTCAGCTGCGTGATTCAGAAGATTAGTTGTAACATATGGAAAAAAATTAGAATTATTCAAACTTTGATGAACTAAGCACCTGGCTTCTATTGAATAAAACTTAAATCTTAGACCAAGATTCATACTTATAATGGTATAGAAGCTATACCACTGTTTCCAACATAAGTAAGAACAAGAAGGGGAAAAAGGGGGGGAAGCATAAATATTTAGTAGAAAAATGTGCTCTGATGCAATAAATCTTGAGATTATCGTATGAACTTGGGTTTGAAACAGTCTTCTTCAAGGTTTTCCGGTTGTAATTTGATCTAGAACTCTTCTAAGGTCAGAGTAATAAGATTTTCTCCATCTCAGTTCAAACCACACAGCAAAAGAGGGGGGGTGGGGGGGGGGGGGGGGGGGGAACTTTTTTCCTGAAAGCAAGAAAGAAACAAGTTATTTAGACTGATTTAAGTTCAAAAAAAAGGATCTCCATAGAAATATGGACTTGCTGCCATTGTCAATCCCTTCCCTGACACTAGATATTTAACATCGCAATGGTTTTATATTCCAGATTTAAGAAGTTTATTGTAAGGATTGTGGACCCAACAGTTGGGGACAAAGGCTTTATTGTTGTTGTTGTCATTGATTATAGTAATGCATCTCTATAGAGGTGGATCATCAAAATAATATATTTTTTTTTAATTACAAAGAGGGAACTATTTAATTCTACAAGCTGGCTTTACTAGTGTGTGCATATTTTATTTCTTTAATAAAATAACCACACTTCTTACGCTAACTAATATACAATCACCATTTAAATGATTGCATGTATAATGTATATGAAGTAGTTCTGTATGTTTCAATATCGTGTCCCCCCCCCCCCACCACACACACACACACACACACACCAACCCAAAAAAAAAAAAAAAAAACCCCACCACCACAAAACACACACACACAAAGTTCTAGACTTTCCCAGCAGTTCATTAGACTGAAATGATCGAAATAAGCATTGAACATAGGTGAATGCGGACCTATATGTAATATGCTTCCACAGTCAGCAGAAACATGAACTGATGAACAGCA
Organism: Agave tequilana; assembly: GCA_038442645.1. Lineage (NCBI taxonomy): Eukaryota > Viridiplantae > Streptophyta > Magnoliopsida > Asparagales > Asparagaceae > Agave > Agave tequilana. Next base: position 86,831 of record JAVJIF010010784.1, read on the forward strand.
CTATATGCAACAATCTTCCATCAATTCTCACAGTGCACCGTCAGGAATTATTCCACAAAAGGCAGAAAAGTTACACTGGGTTCAAATACTCAGCTGAAGATGTAAATTCATTTTTCACAAAAAAGAATGAGATACAACAATCTTTTAACGCACTCCCACATTCCCAATTATCATAAAACCTAACTTGCTTCTTTGATTTCAATTAGACTAAACTCCGTATATTTTTGCAGAAAATCAATGGAATTTGATCAAGTTCTCATCTTTTGCTCGATTTTACAATCAACTCAATTAATTTCGAATTCCTAACAAACAACAAAGAAAAAGAGTGCGAGATCGAACCTGGCAAGCGCGGCATCCAAGTCGGTGGACGATTTGATTTGGGCGATGGCAGCATGCTTGGCATGCGAGAGCGACAGAGGAGACGATTGGCGTTTATCTAGGGTTTTTGAGCAATTGAGAACAGAAAATCTTCTCCTTTTGGTGCTGTGATTTTTCTAGGGTTTGGCCCGATGATTGGAGGTCGAGAGGGGGGATCGAGAGAGCCTGCATCCTTCGGTCTCTTGCTCACCGCTCTCTTTGTCTTCTCACGCCCTCCCCACCGCTATCTGTTTATCGATGAAAAATCTTAGAAAGAACAGAGAACCGGGTTTGTTCCCACGGTACAAACCCGCAACCCGAACCAGACCCGATATCGGATGGGACAACTCATGGTCACATCGCTCAATTTTATTTTTATTTTTATTTTTAAGTTCATGGATGTTTGGCCTCAATTTGGAAAAACCCATTTCCCTTTTCCGCTATTGTTTTGCTACGGGTCTGTTTGGTTGTCGTAACTGGCCGTAATTCGTAGTTGTAATTGGTAAAGTCTTTTATAATTGTAAATGAGTTACATGTATGTAAATTTTACGGTGTTTGGTTGGTAATATAAAATTATAAAGTGGGAAAGTGTATTGTACTTTACGGTGTTTGGTTGTCGTAATGTATAAGTCGTAAGTGAAAAGTTGACCACAAAATTAACTATTTGGTGATTTTAAAAGTTTTAATACTGCAAATAAATATTAAAAAAGTTAAATATTAAAAAATTTAATATTAATATAAAAAAATATTACAAATTTGTATGACCACAAAATTAACTGTAACTGGGCTGTGTGAGTGGTAACTGGGTTGCAAGTGAGTGTTAATTGAGTTACGTAAGTCTTTTACGAATTACAGTCTAAACAAACGCCGTAGTTGTAACTGGGTAGTAAGTCATTTACGAATTACGGAGTTTTACGCGAAACAAACGGCCCCTACAAAGGGCCTGTTTGTTTCATTGCAAAACGTCGCAAATTGTAAGTCGTAAAATGGGAATGGAAAAAGTGAACAGTAGCAGAGAAAATATATTGTGTTTTACGGTGTTTGGTTGATAAAGTGAAGCGTAAATGGAAAAGTATATTGTGTTTTACGGTGTTTGGTTGATAAAGTGAAGCGATGTAAATGGTAAAATATATTGTGTTTTACGGTGTTTGGTTGGTAATGTAAAAGTGTAAGTTGTGTTTGGTTGATAAAGTGAAAGTGTAAATGATAAAATATATTGTGTTTTACGGTGTTTGGTTGGTAATGTAAAAGTGTAAGTTGAAAAGTTGACCATAAAATTAACTGTAGCAGTGATTTAAATATTATAAATACTATTAAATTAAATCTACTATTGCAAATTAAATTGTATTAATAAATTTGAGATAAAAAATTAATAAACTTAATATTTTATTTATAACAATAATATTAATATAATATTAGTATAAATAGTAAAATATTACTAAAATATTAACTAAATAAATAATATAAAATTTTAAGAAAATCTAAAGAACATTAATAAAATTTTAAGAATACTAATAAAATATAAATTTCAAAAATCTTACAAAAATAATAAAATATAGCTATAATATTATAATATTAAAATTACTTGAAAATTATTATAATATAAATTTTATTATAATATTATTTTAATATTATAGAAATATAAAATTAACAAAGTAAAATATAATTATAATTTAATAATAAATTATCATTATAGTATTATTATACTGAATTATTATTACAATATTAACATAATAAAATATTAATATAATAATAAAATATATTATGTTATTAATAAAGTAATTTTTATATTAAAAAATAAATAATTAAATATATAGTAATTTTATATTAAAGTATAATATTGTTATATTAATAAAATATTAACTCTAAATAAAATAATAAAAATGGAAAAGTATTAATAAATAATAAAATATTAAATAAAAATATTAAATTAAAATATTAAATTAAAATAGTAAAATATTAAATACTAAAACAATATTAAAAACAATAAAAAAATTAAAGATTAAAAATATAAAATAATTAAATAAGAAATTGAACACTATTTAAAATATTAAATATTTAATAATATTAAATTATATATTGATTATCAAGTAACTGTTTTGAACTGTAAGTGTCCTACAAGTGAGAGTTACATGACCACAAAATTAACTGTAGCAACTGCAAGTGGGAAAATATGAGTGTAAAAGTGAGATTTACATGACCACAAATTTAACTGTAGCAACTGCAAGTGGAAAAAGAAGAGTTGCATTTTGCAACTTATTTTTCAGCGAAACAAATAACGGAAAATGGAAAAGAAATTTTACGACTTGCGTTTTGCGACGATACAAACACGCCCAAAGTCACTTGCACTTTTTTTTTTCACTTGCAACTGTTACAGTTAATTTTATAGTCATGTAAATCTCATTTTTACATTTTCATTTTCTCACTTGCAGCTGCTATAATTAATTTTTTAATCATATAAATTTAACCTTTAGTTCACTTGCAACTAAAAACAGTTACTTGATAATTAATATTTATTTTAATAATATGATATGATATTATTAAATGTTTAATATTTTTCAATATTATTTATATTACTTGATTTTTTTACTTTTTTGTATCTTTATTTTTTTAATCTTTATATTTAAATGTTTTTATTAGTTTTAATATTTATAATTTTTACTACTGTTTTAATATTTAATCTTTTATTACTTTAATTTAATAATGTTATTTAATACTTTTGAATTTTATTTAATTTTTTAATATTATTTAAATTTATTATTTTATTGGGGATTTCGCTATAGCCCCTATCTCAAATCGTAATTAGAAAAAAAAAAACTCAACTTCATAATTTTATTCACTTCAGCTACCTCTTTTTTAAATCAATCACGTGCACATATGTGTCAAGCACAAAAGCACTCCTCAGCGATAAAAGACACCAATTCCCCGCACTAATTGTTTCGAAAAAAGTGGATTGCTTCGAAAAAAAGTGAGCCGCTTAAAAAATGCGGACAGTTGTTATATAGATGATTGCGACCATAATCGCAATCCTCAGAAAAAAATCTTGTTTCTGAGGACTGCGACCATCACCACAGTCCTCATAAAAATGTTCTATCTCAGAGGACTGCGATCATGATTGCAGTCCTCAAAATTACCCTATTTCTGAGTCATGCGATCATGATCGCGATCCTCTTTATTAAGACTATGACCATAATCGTAGTCCTCATAAAATGTCATGTATTATGACTCTTTATTAGAATTGTGGTCGTGATAGCAGTCCTTACAAAAACACAAATTTTCAGTCTATATTGTAATATCACAATGATCACAGTCCTTACAAAATACCCTAAGATTCAATTAATGAAAGGACTGCGATTATAGTCGCAGTGTTCTAATAAAAGACTGCGACCATAGTCGAAGTCTTCACATAGGACTGCAATCTTGAGTCGAAGTCCTAATATCAACATTGCCATCATCAGCAGTCCAGCATTCACTGGCGTCAAATGATCCCCAATAGTTTTCAGATCTAAATATCATGTCGATCACAAACAAAACTCATCGCAGGCGCGAATAAACAAGGTCTGAAAAGGTCGATCAAAAAAATTGGTCTGGGGCTCCGCCCCCTGAGACCCCCGAAGGGAGGCTTGCCGCCCTTTCTAACCCCACGACGACCTGATCGCACAGGTTGACTCACATTTTACTCTGTGTCGGTATCAGGGGAGAGAGAAGAGCAACGTTGGGGGCGATGGGGAAGGGTAAATAAGGAAATGAAAATGAAATACACCTAGAGGGGGGTAAATAGGTGTACTAACTAATCTAGGATAAATGATGTGAAATTAAAACTTAATTGCAAGCATACTATGTGTAACAAAGAGTAAGTCTGAATTCCCCGTGAAGGGGTCTGGAGCTACTCCTCTAGATTTCTCTAGAGTAAGATTTGAGGTACTTTAATAAGCTCTCTTGGTTCAACACAAGTGTGGGCACATAACCAATACCAAACATGTATATGATATGAACAATATAAAGCAATGTAAGATATAAAGAGAGATAGAGTTGAGAGATAGTGGATCAAACACAAACACAAAGATATGTTTTGAGGTTCGAGCCACTGCTAAACGTCCCCGCCTTAACACAGAAGGATTTTCACTACGTCCACACAGGACCTTCCACAAAGGGACCTCCATTGAGGAATTACAACTCAACACTTAGAGTACATAACTCCTTTCTCAAATACAATCACCTCTACATAAAAGGGAAGACACAAAGCCAAAGCAAAGAAAAGATTTACAACGTGGCGATCCAATGATCACAAACTCTCTTGGTGATCTCAATAGACCATAAACAATTTTTCTCACAATACAAAGATCCTAAAGATAGATTTGAGATGATAGCTCAGGTATGTGAGAAAACAAAATATTTTGAAAAAGAAACAACAAAGAAAACACTTGGGAAAAACTTCTAAATAGATATGAAAAATGAAGATCAAAAACTAAATTTCCAAAGACTTGTTTTCTTTTGATTTTTCAAAAACTTTGAAACAAATAAAGATAAGAGTTTTAGCACTAAAACTTATTTTGAAAATTTGCTGAAAACTTAGGAGAAGTGGGAAAATTTTGCTCTCAAAAATATTCGTTAAAACTGGCCAAAGGATATAGCCGTTGGGGTCCATGTCAAGTCAAAACTGACCTGTCGGTCGACCGGCCAACAGTCAGATTTCTGACCGTTGGGTTTGTCGATCGACCGGCCGGTAGACCGCCCCGAGGCAATTTGCCAGTCGGTCGACCGCCCGGTCGACCGAGGCCAAAACCAGCGAGCTGGTCTCTCGGTCGGTCGACCGGGGCCATTTTCAGAAAGCAGACTCTCTGGAACGGTCGATCGCCCGGTCGACCGCTAAAGCCTGTGCACCTCTGTGCAAGTCGACCGGTCGATCGACTGATCCAGGCTTCGGTCGACCGATCGGTCGACCGCTAGTAGCCGTCAAACAGGGTTTATAGGTTTTGAAAACTTGATTTTTTTAATACCTATAAAATCCCATAAATCACATAAAATTCACAAAAATAAGTTCTTATAAATATCTGGACTAAAATTCAACACATATTTCAAACTATTTGAATTATTTTTGTGATATTGAAATTTAGCTTTAAACTGAAAACTGTATTTTTCATAAACCAAACTTTAAAATCAAAAGCCGATTTCTCCAAAACTAGTATAGATACAAAAATATGATATTAAACACATTTGAAGTATGATATGCATGGATAGAATCCAATACATATATAAAGGATATATCTATGTTTTTGACATTAAATTCAAAACTAAGTTCTGTTAAAAACAAAACTTGAAACACATGAACTATAATCAACAAAATAAATTTTTCTGAACATTTAAAACATCAATGTATATGGACGAAATCCAATATACATATAAACAAGTAAACTTGTTTTGATTCTATCTATTCATGAAAACTAAAGATATGTTCTTGAAAATCTAAAACCGGTTAAACCGAAATCAAAGACTATTTTAACTTTTGTGTGTGTGAACTTGAGCATATCAAGACTATTTTATCTTTACACAAGATCTAAACGAAAACTAACTAAAACAAATCGAGGTCTTCTCGATTTTCATCTTCAAGACGATTCGATCCAAACTTGATGCAAATGAGCTTGACTCTAACTGAGTGCTAGATGCGATCTTGACGCGCGAGCTCTTGAATCATCATGTGTTAGCTCCAAAACTGACTTTGAATCCTTTGTTAAAGCTAATCACCTACTAAGATCTTGATCAATATCTGAAACTTATTAAACACAAGATCATTAGTAAACTAACTTTCATAAGTTAGTCATCATCAAAACTAAGGTGAAAGGCCTCTGGGCCATATAATCTCCCTTTTTTGATGATGACAAAACTTACAAGGTTATATATGCATGGATTAAGAATAAGCTTCATAGAAGCTCCCCCTTAACTTATGCATAATCAATAAACATATAAAGATATGCAATATAGCTCAAGATATCAAATATATATGTGTGTGTGTGTGTGTGTGTGTGTGTGTGTGTGTGTATGTATGTATGTATATATATGCATAAACACTTAATGAAACATACATATATAAACTCAAATTCTTCTTCCCTTTTGTCACTTATCAACAAAGGGGTAGAGAAAAACAAACAAAACCAGTAAACACCAAACATTCTTTTTATTATCAATTGAAAATTAAACATTCTTTTTACCAAATGATACCAATAGAAAGACATGATACCAATGGAAAGTAAAAAACCAAAATTTTTTAAGTAAACACTAAAATAATTTTATAATAAAGATACTAAATTGAGAATACTACCATTTTAAGACTATTGATACCAATATTGAAAATATTAGCATATACTAAAATAAAGTATTTTTTTTATCATAAAGAGTGGGAATAAGATTACCAATTAAAAATAAAACCAATTGAAAGATAAAACAAGAATTTTCTCCCCCTTTATGAAATACCAATAAAAATAATGCATAAGCTTGTATAAAATATCAATTGAAAAATAATTGACATTATAGACCAAATCAAGCTTAGTAAGAAATAATTTGTGCTAGAAATGTATGGCATATTGTTTAAAGCGCAAAAAAAATATTTATATGTATGTATTACCAAAATAATTTAGATATGATCCATACAAAAAAAATATGAGTATACAAAATGAATTTTTATTAAAAACTTATGTATATCTCATAACTAAAGTACATTTTGATACCAATTGTAAGTGAAACATGAAGTGCATTTTGATACCAAAAAAATATCAATTGAAATCAATGCATAAGCTTGTAGATATACCAATAAACATTTAGAATTTAAATTAAGCTTAGCATATATATAATTTGTGCTTAAAAAAAATATGTGGCATTGCAAAATAAGCACAATCTAAATCATATATATGTATGTATGGAAATACCACTTGAAATTTGGTGCATACATATATAAGAAAACGCATATGAGTATACAAAAATAAAATTTCATGAAGATCATGTGTATAACTCATACCTACCACCCTATTCATGCACATGATAAAAAATAGTCATTAAAGTATACAAGGCATGGTCACCCAACCATCCGCCTTTAGGTTGGTAGGGATTTACAAAAATAAGATTTAAAAATCATTTTAGCATTTTTGAAAACTCTACCAATTGAAAAATAACGAAACTAGTTTTATGATAATTAAAAAACTAGTACAAAATCCTTCAAGTAAGGAATATAAAATATATATTGCATAATATATGAAAACTACACGAAAATCGGCACTCAAAAATTGATAAAGCTCATATAGGCTCATTAATCAAAATATAAGTAAACAAAAGATATATAGAGTGTACAAAAATCATGTAATCAACAAAATCATGAAAATAAGGCATTGAAGATCATATGAAAATAAATAAATTCCTGAACAAAATGAAATCATCAAAACTCAAGAAATTCTACTTTTATCAAAAACTAAATAAGTTTCAAGGTATATATATGTTTTGTCGAAACTAAAAGTATACATACATATCCCAAACATAAATGAGTCCACATTAGAATTTTGCATGAAAGCAAATGACTCTAGGATATATATGTATATCTATTAGTTATAGACAAAATTGACATATACATGAAGCTAAACATAATTTTTATGAAAAACGTGTACACAAATAAGTAAAACAAGTAAAGATGTAAAAATCATTAAAATAAGGTTATACAAGTACATCCAATGGGTACAAATGAGCAATAAACAAACACATGATAAACAAATATGGCTCATTAGTTGTACAAGTATAAACACAAGTTTTAATAAAAGTTTCATCTAAACATGTAATCAAAAACATGAAGTGCAAAAATATAAACAAAGATGTTCATTAGGTTAAATGCACGTGTTTTAGAACTATGATATACACAATAGCTAAACTATAGTGAGAACACAAAAATATAAATTCATATGAACATGGGTGTATCTCAAAGACTATTTATGTATATCACATGTCTAATAACATTGCATTTAACATAATATATATTGAAAACCAAGACATGTTAAAAATATTCATATGAAAGCATGTAAAAAAAATGAGAGTTAGAGATAGTTACCAAAACCAATGAACCAATCTCTAGGTCTCCAAGGCATGGTAGTTCTTCGACCAAATATCCCTTGAAAGTGATGCATTCAAAATATGATCTTTAGGCTCAGATCGCATCCACCATCAAGGCACCAATACCCTCACATTAAGTGAGAGCCCACACCTACGTCAAGTACAATAGGGGTAGATTTTGGTACCTACACTTTCTTAGGTCCATGGGGTTAGCATATTTCCTAACCCAAACAAACTTATTTGTAAAATTTGAATTATGTGTTCTATCATAACAAAATTTTGCAAGATGACCCGTACGTTCACAATGTATACAAGTGTACACATGAGCATACATAGTGTCATGTGTGTGAACATGAGAAGCATGTGTATGCCGTGAATGATGTGCATGCATATGTGAATCATGTAAATCACCTAGAGGGGGGTGAATAGGTGATGGCTAATCTAATGGTCACTTAATGATGAATGATGCAAATAATGCGGAAGCTATAACAAATATGACCAAATTAAATCTTCTTTTAATTAAACACTTATGTATAACTCAAGAGTGTTGTCGAATTCCCTTTGCAGGGCTCTGGACAAGCTCCTCTAGATTCCCCTTGAATGGGTTGAGGTGCCGCGTTGGCTCTCTTGGTTGAATACTAGTGTTAACAACAATCCCAAGCAAGTATAGCAATTATGAGCACAAGGGAATATATCAAGCATGTAAATGATAAAGACAATTATTGAATGCAAGATATAAAAGAGACAAAGAGAGAGAGAGAGAGAGATAGAGTAAGCAATCGCAAACACAAAGGTATGTTTCGAGGTTCGAGCACACTTGCTCTACATCCCCGCCTTCGACACACGAAGGATTTCCACTATGCAAGATCCCAATGGATCTCTCCTCGGTGCCGCAACACCTACAAGCCCTCGGACTCCCTAGTCCCGTATATACCGCAAGCCCACCGGCTCGCCGAGGCCGCACCTCGTACAACAAGTCCGCACCCGAACTCGAAACAACGACGAGCACACTTGCCCGTCTCCTCAAAGAACAAAGAAAAGATCTTTGGTGATCACTACACTTTGATCACCTAAAGAACTCTCACTACACACACCTATAGGATGTATAATCAATGGATAGCTCAAGTGTGGTGTGAGAAAAACAAGGATGTGAAAGGTGGAGGAAAACTCAAAGACTTTCTTTTAACACTCTTGATAAAGCTTCCCTTAAGATAGGAAATATTTGCACTCTATTTTGTGGAGAAAACTTCTGAAAATGACTAGGAAAAACTGGCTCTAAGTCTCCCAAAAATCTTAGCACAAAACAATGACCAAACCCCCTTTTTATAGAGGTCAGAAAAATGTGACCGTTGGGGTCTGTCAGAGCTGCCGGTCGACCGCCCGGTCGACCGCCAACGGTCGAAAATCCGACCGTTGGAGCCTCCGGTCGACCCAGAAATCCAGAGAGCAGAACTCTCTGCAGTGGTCAACCGTCCGGTCGACCGGACCACTGTGCTGCACAGACATGCACAAGTCTGTGCACGTCGGTCGACCGTGGGTCGACCGGCCATGGTGCGGTCGACCGCTCGGTCGACCGACCAGCCTGTCAGCCAGTTCCAGGTCTGAAAAACTGGTTAAAAATATTTTTAAAATCTTATAACACTTATAAAATTCCATAAACTTGTTTTAATCATTCTATATTGAAAACCAAACTTGTGACAAAAATTTCAAGACATATATCAACATATTCATATCATTTCAGCGTCTTGCAAATTTTTTCAAAAATCAAAACATATATTTTTCAAACTTGGTTTTCATAACTTCACAAAATATAAAAACAAGATATTTGATTTCATTTTAAAGCATAGTGTGTATGGATATGATCCACTACACAATCATAATGTAATATCTATGTTTTTGTCATAAAGCTCTAGATAAGGTTTTGGATAAAAGATATGTATATATGAAAATACCAAAAACAAAATAGTATTTTGTCACAAAGAAAAAATCTTTTCTAAACTACAAAATCTTTTATGAAAAGACAAGTAAATCAAGAGTGTGTGTGTGATATATTTTGAGCAATCCACCAACTATCTATCCTTTACATTTTTAACTAAAACAAAAACAAAATCTTATACCTAGACACAAGTCTTCATCTTCTTGAAGTCTTCACTTGAAGTCTTCTCATCTTCTTGACTTGGTCCAAGCTTGATCCAAAAGCTCCTTGGATCACACCGTGCTAGCTTCAAATATTGATATTTTGTCCTTTGTTGAGCTATGCACCTACTAAGATCTTGATAATGAATCTGTCACTAATTAAACACAAGATCATTAGTAAACATAACTTCATGAGTTGATCATCATCAAAACTAGGGTGATAGGCCTTTGGGCCAACAATCTCCCCCTTTTTGATGATGACAAAACTCATGGAGTTATATATGCATGTATTAAAGTAAAGCTTCAAGGAAGCTCCCCCTTAACTCATGCATAACAAATAAATAATAATATATGACAATGAAGCTCATAAATATGTATGCAAATGATGGAGATGAAACAAAATAAATCTTTTTCTCCTATTTGCAAAACAAAATCTTTTTCTTCTATTTGCAAAACAAGAACATATATGCATAAATAACAAGGAAGACAAATACTACTCCCCCTTAAGCAATGAAAACATGCATATACTCAAATACTTCTCCCCCTTTTGTCACTCATCAACAAAGGGTTCAAAGTAAATCAAATCAAACAAATTTTTCTCCCCTTTTTGTCAAAAACAAAAAGATCAAGAAGGGGTAATACAAATCAATCAATAGAGATTTATATGCGATATACATCCATGAAGAGGAAGACGCTAAGTTAGCTTCCCTACACATATGCATTACATGAAGAAGGGATGACAAGCCCTAACTCACATAACACATATTATGTAATGCATAAGAGGAGATGTGAAGCTCCCCCTACACACGTATATCATATAAAGAAGAGTTGTCAAGCTCCTCAATTTATAATATACTCAACATGAATCTATATGTAAGAGAGATGTTAAGCTCTCCTTACATATAGGAAATACAAATCAAAAATTTTGAATTTTCCTTTAAAATTTTGAACTTACTTAATAAAACACATTTTGAGATATCAAATCAACATATATATTTTTTTATTTTGATATCAAATCTTGAAAACATATTGCATAAGCTTTAAGAACAATGGAAAGTTAAATTAAGCTTAGCAAATAGATCACATATATGTATGAAAAGATAATACCAATAAAAATTGATATAATTTGAATTTGAAGGCACACATACATATAATCAAAATATGAGTATATACAAATCATATTGAAAATATCCAATTGAAAATATCCAATGATACCAATTGACGAGTAAGCAAATCATATACTCTATCATATGAAGAGATTGCACTAGTTAATATGAAACTATTTTAAAACTAGTACGAAATCCTTCAAGTAAGGAATAAAGCAAAAAGTAATGTCAATAAATCTCAATCATCACACGCTTTTTTTATTAAAAACAAATTTATATTTCAAGATATATGTATGTTTTGACAACACAATAAGCATACATACATATCTCTTAAACACAATTGAGTCCATATAAATAGATTTGCATTAAAGGCAAAAGACTCAAGAGGTATACATGTATATCTTAAAGTTTGGCAAAATACACATATACATGAAATGAAAAAAAAACATGATCATAAATCAAATCCAAAAGTGGGAATACAAGTTTAAAGATATATGTGTTATCAAAACCAAGCAATACAAGCACATTTCATGGGTTCAAATAAGCATTCAAGCACAATTATAAATAGATTTATTTGTGGCCCACGATATGTATAAGTATAAATCCTAGTGTTGATAAAAACTAACATATAAACTAATATTCAAATTCATGAAGCATCAAATCTTTTAGAAAAATAGAATCATGTGAAAATCTTAAAAAATTATTTGAAGAACAAATAACTAGTATAGATTATTTTTGAAAAACTAGTTAAAGATCCTTCAAATATGTCAAATCTTATATTTTTCATAAACATAACTAGATACACAAAAATTTAATCACTCATGATCTATAAGGCTCAAAATAATTTTTTTAACAAAAGTGTGAGTGTTAAATGATCATGTAAATAGCATTTTTATGAAAATAGACAAAGAAGCTCATAAGACACAATTTTAACAATTCAATTCAAAATCATAAAATCAACAAACTTCTAGGTATATGTATGATTTATCCAATCCTAACAATACACATACATATCCCAAATATTAAAAGAGTCTATCAAATGTATTTGCATGAAGGCAAGAGACTCACGGGTATACATGTATATTTATTAGATTTGAATTTAAATACATATACATGAAGTAAATTACTAAAATAGGCAAAACATGTATAAAAGAGAATCATCAAAACTAGATTATACATATGCATAAAGTGGATACAAATGAGCATGAAGTTCAACTATATATGAATCAATTGTAATTCACTATTTGTATATGTATACATGCAAGTTTGACAAAATCTACATTTAAACATGTAAATACCACCTGAGGCACGATAAATCATAAAAACATGAGCATGCTATATGATATATGAAATTAAAAGCATGTAAATAAAAGTAGGAGTTTAGAGAGTGTTACCGACTCCAAAGCTCCAATCATGATGGTTGTCCCACCAAAGCTCCTTGATAGCGATGCGTCCAAATGTATGTCCATCAAGTCCATTGCATCCACTACCAAGGCACCAATTTTCTCACGTTTTGTGAGAGCCCTCACCTACATCAAAAGCAAAAGGTGGGGGTTTTGGTACCCATATTTTCTTGGGTCCTTTGGGGTTAGACTTGTAAGGAACCCAAAATCTTTTATAATTAGCAAAATTTAGAGAATTAATATTATCATAACAAAACTTTGCTAAATGGCCTTTGCGGCCACAATGTGTACATATGTACACCTTAGTATGCTTATGTGTAGGAGTGTGATCATGTTGTGCAACATAAGCATGATGATGTGCATGAATAGATGGAGTTTGTTTCTTTGAAAACAAAGACTCCAATTTAGTATGATTAAATGCACATGAGTTCAAAGTTGAACTCAAACCATCCATTTTATTTTTCAAATTCTTAATCTCATTAGTTGTGGCATGTAAAGCATGGTGAGATATAGAATCATTTTTCTTTTTCTTTTGTGAAACAAAATCTTTTTCTTTTTTACAAATTTTTCTTTTAAAGATTTATTTTCTTGAAAACACTTTCTCTTTGTTTTTCCACCAAATCAATCTTATCTTTCAAAATAGTGTTCCCTTCACATAAATCATTCAATTTTGTAAGCAAGGAAACATTCTCATTTTTCAAATCATTGTTTTCTTTTCTAAGCATGCCATTTTATTTTCTAATGAATCTTTTTCATTAAGCATGGCATCAAAATTCTTTTTCAAATTATTGTTGTCTTTTTCTAAACATGCAATGTTAGATTTAAAAGAGTCTTGTTCTATATGCATGCAAGCAATATTCTTTTTCAAATTTTTATTTTCCTTTTAATCATGTCATATTTTTCAAGCAATAGATGACAAAAAGTAGATAGCTCATTATATGACATGTCCTCATCATCGGATTCGGAGTTTACCTCACGGGGGTTATCCCCTTGGACCATGTAGCACTTGTTGGAGGTGTCGCTTCCAACGTCCGAGCCACTCCCCGCATAGTATAGATCTTTTTCGCCGAGGGAGGTGATGATGTTCCATACTACAAAAGCCGATTCAACATTAGAAACCCTAGATAAATAATCATCATTTAGGGTTGACTTGATAGCATGAAGGGCTTTTGCATTAGCCTCAAAATTTTTACCATCTAAAGAATATGCATTATTAGTGGTGGCAAGATAGACATGAAATCCTAAGGCTTTGAGGTACAAAGACATCTTAACCTTCCAAATTTGGATGTTAAGGATGTCAAAGGTGGGTGGTGACATGAAGTCCATGGTGCGTGTGTACAAAATCTTGTGATTAGCCTAAAATGAGGATCTTTTACTCTAGGTTGTTAGACCCAAATCAGAGTACCAAGCTCTGATACCAATTGTAAATCACTTAGAGGGGGGGTGAATAGGTGATGGCTAATCTAATGGTCACTTAATGATGAATGATGCAAATAATGCGGAAGCTATAACAAATATGACCAAATTAAATCTTCTTTTAATTAAACACTTATGTATAACTCAAGAGTGTTGCCGAATTCCCTTTACAAGGGCTCTGGACAAGCTCCTCTAGATTCCCCTTAAATGGGTTGAGGTGCCGCGTTGGCTCTCTTGGTTGAATACTAGTGTTAACAACAATCCCAAGCAAGTATAGCAATTATGAGCACAAGGGAATATATCAAGCATGTAAATGATAAAGACAATTATTGAATGCAAGATATAAAAGAGACAAAGAGAGAGAGAGAGATAGAGTAAGCAATCGCAAACACAAAGGTATGTTTCGAGGTTCGAGCACACTTGCTCTACATCCCCGCCTTCGACACACGAAGGATTTCCACTATGCAAGATCCCAATGGATCTCTCCTCGGTGCCGCAACACCTACAAGCCCTCGGACTCCCTAGTCCCGTATACACCGCAAGCCCACCGGCTCGCCGAGGCCGCACCTCGTACAACAAGTCCGCACCCGAACTCGAAACAACGACGAGCACACTTGCCCGTCTCCTCAAAGAACAAAGAAAAGATCTTTGGTGATCACTACACTTTGATCACCTAAAGAACTCTCACTACAACCACCTATAGGATGTATAATCAATGGATAGCTCAAGTGTAGTGTGAGAAAAACAAGGATGTGAAAGGTGGAGGAAAACTCAAAGACTTTCTTTTAACACTCTTGATAAAGCTTCCCTTAAGATAGGAAATATTGGCACTCTATTTTGTGGAGAAAACTTCTGAAAATGACTAGGAAAAACTGGCTCTAAGTCTCCCAAAAATCTTAGCACAAAACAATGACCAAACCCCCTTTTATAGAGGTCAGAAAAATGTGACCGTTGGGGTCTGTCAGAGCTGCCGGTCGACCGCCAACGGTCGAAAATCCGACCGTTGGAGCCTCCGGTCGACCCAGAAATCCAGAGAGCAGAACTCTCTGCAGTGGTCAACCGTCCGGTCGACCGGACCACTGTGCTGCACAGACATGCACAAGTCTGTGCACGTCGGTCGACCGTGGGTCGACCGGCCATGGTGCGGTCGACCGCTCGGTCGACCGACCAGCCTGTCAGCCAGTTCCAGGTCTGAAAAACTGGTTAAAAATATTTTTAAATTCTTATAACACTTATAAAAATTCCATAAACTTGTTTTAATCATTCTATATTGAAAACCAAACTTGTGACAAAAATTTTCAAGACATATATCAACATATTCATATCATTTCAGCGTCTTGCAAATTTTATCAAAAATCAAAACATGTATTTTTCAAACTTGGTTTTCATAACTTCACAAATATAAAAACAAGATATTTGATTTCATTTTAAAGCATAGTGTGTATGGATATGATCCACTACACAATCATAATATAATATCTATGTTTTTGTCATAAAGCTCTAGATAAGGTTTTGGATAAAAGATATGTATATATGAAAATACCAAAAACCAAATAGTATTTTGTCACAAAGAAAAATCTTTTCTAAACTACAAAATCTTTTATGAAAAGACAAGTAAATCAAGAGTGTGTGTGTGATATATATTTGAGCAATCCACCAACTATCTATCCTTTACATTTTTAACTAAAACAAAAACAAAATCTTATACCTAGACACAAGTCTTCATCTTCTTGAAGTCTTCACTTGAAGTCTTCTCATCTTCTTGACTTGGTCCAAGCTTGATCCAAAAGCTCCTTGGATCACACCGTGCTAGCTCCAAATATTGATATTTTGTCCTTTGTTGAGCTATGCACCTACTAAGATCTTGATAATGAATCTGTCACTAATTAAACAC
This sequence comes from Agave tequilana, assembly GCA_038442645.1. Taxonomy (NCBI): domain Eukaryota; kingdom Viridiplantae; phylum Streptophyta; class Magnoliopsida; order Asparagales; family Asparagaceae; genus Agave; species Agave tequilana. Next base: position 103,231 of record JAVJIF010010784.1, read on the forward strand.
AAGATCATTAGTAAACATAACTTCATGAGTTGATCATCATCAAAACTAGGGTGATAGGCCTTTGGGCCAACAAATCATGTTTCTTACGAAGCATGGATTCCAATTTCTTTTGATCCATAGCTCATTGGCTCAAAGTGGAGCCCAAACAATCTACACTCTTCTTCATCATACATAAATCATTTTCAATTTTAAAGGAAGATATGGAGCATGCAATAGAAACACATGAGTATGAAGTTATAGTAGCATGGTAAACATGTTAATCTAAATTATTTTTCAAAGAAGTGTTTTCCTTTGAAACAAATTCCAATTCTTTTGAAATCAAATTCTTTGGAAATCAAATTCTTTTGAAATCAAAGCAATTTTATTTTTCAAAGAATTGTTCTCTTTTAAAATAAAATCAAGCTTTGAAGACAAAGCCTCATTTTTCTTCAAAGCATGATCAAACTCATTTTTATTCTTTAAAATTTTGTTTTCATTTAATGCAAGGTCAAGGTTGGTTTTCAAGGACTCTCTTTCACTTGAAATCTTAACCCACTCTTACAAAACCATATCAAGTTTAAAAATAAAATTTTATTTTCTCCTTTTAAATCAATTTTTTTAAAAGTTTTTATTTTTTTTAATAAGTTTTTACAAAATATAGATAGCTCTTCATTTAAAGCATGGGCATTCATACACATGAAGAACTAGCACTATCATCTAGTTGAGTGTCCAATTTTACCTCAAGGGAGCCAATCCCTTGGACCATGAAGCAAGCTTGATCGGACTCATCTCTGTTGGCCCAGAGGCCCTTCACTCTAGTTTTGATGATGATTAACTCATGTAGTTATAGTTTACTAATAATCTTATGATATTTAGTTTCAGATATTTGATCAAGATATTAGTAGGTGATTAGCTTCAACAAAGGTGTTTTGGAGCTTTCACATGGTGATTCAAGAGCTCGAGCGTCAAGTTCACATCTAGCACTCGGTTGGAGTCAAGCTCGGTGGATCACGTTTGGATCGAGTCGACTTGGAGACGGAGGTCTACAAGAAGACATCGGTTTGTTTAGTTTAAGATTTTGTTTAGATCATTGTAAAGATTAGATAGTATTGATATGTTCAAGTTCACAATACACACACACACTTGTTTTAAGTTTATTGGTTTTTTTTTTGTTATAGGTTTAACCAATATTGGATTTCATGTCAAAAACATAGATATAATATCTTTCATGTATATTGGATTCTATCCATATACAATATACTTCAAAGTTGTTTAAATATCATGTTTTTGTATTTATATGTATTTTGGAAAAATCGGATTTCTATTTCGAAAATCTAAGTTTTAGAAATACAGTTTTTAATTTAAGGCAAAATTTCAAGAACACAAAAAAGGTTCAAATTGTTTAAAATATGTGTTGAATTTTTGTCACACATATTTGTATTTCAAAGATCTAATAAGACTGATTTTTATAGAATTTATATGATTTTATGGGATTTAATAGAAGATAAAAACTCAAGTTTTTAAATCCTAAATTGGCTGGACTGGCTGTCTGCCGGTCGACCGGGCCGGTCGATCGAGGCAGAAGTCGATCGACCGGTCCGGTCGACCGACGTGCACAGGACGTGCACGCAGCCAGGCTGGTGGGCCGGTCGACCGGGTCGGTCGACCGCCAGAGAGCTTCTGCTATCTGGAAAAGGCCCCGGTCGACCGACCGGTCGACCGGCAGAGAGCTCTGCTCTCTATATCCAGCTCCGGTCGACTGAGCGGTCGACCGGCCAGAGAGCCGTTGTTCTCTGGATCCAGGCTGATCGACCGGTGGGCTCGACGGTCATAAATTTGACCGTTGGCCGGTCGACCGCCCGGTCGACCGGAAGGGCAATTTTGCCCTTTGCCTGCTGCTAACGGGCAGATTGTTATCGGGCTATAAATACCCCACATTTGAGTTGGTTTTGAACAAGATTTTAAGAGCAAAAATTTTCCTCTTCTTAAGTGTTTTAACAGCAAGTTTTAAAAGAGTTTTTGGGTTAAAAGATCTATCTTCATTTGTTTTAAAAAGTTGGAAAAATCAAAGAAAAAGAGAAGTCTTTGGGAGTTATTTTTGTTCTTCATTTTATTAATCCTAAAAGTTTTCCCAAGTATTTTCTTTGTGATTTTAATTTTCAAACTCTTTATATTCTCACACTTGAGCTATCATATCTATCCTATCTATAGGATCTTGTTTTTGTGAGAAAGAATTGGTGTGTGTTTGTTGAAACCACCAAGTGTTGTAAACCCTTATCTTTGCTTGGCTTTGTGCCTTTCTCTCTGAGTGTAAAGGAGGTTGTGCAATTAGGTTTGGTATCCCTCTAAGTGTAGAGGTGATTGAGTTTGTTGGTATCCCTCTAGTGAGAGAGGTTGATCTTGTGTTGGTTTTGTGCCTAGCCTCTAATGGGAGGTTGTATTTGTTGAGAGAGGAGTTGTGTACTCCCTAATTGTATTTGCCCAAATCCTCAGTGGAGGTTCCCTGTGTGGGAAGTCTTGTGTGGACGATTTAGTGGAAATCCTTCTGTGTGAAGGCGGGGACGTAGAGCTGGGTGCTCGAACCTTGAAACATATCTTATTGTTTGCTTTTGATCCACTATCTCTTTACTCTCTCTCTCTCTATCTCTCATTGTGCCTTGCATCATTCATATTACTCATTCATACTTATATGCTTGGTATTATTGTTTGTGTACCGTACTTATGTTAAATTAGGAGAGCTTCATATAACACCTCAACTCTTATTTAGAGAAATTTAGAGGAGATAGTCTAGAGCCCTTCACCGAAAATTCGGCTACACTCTTTGGTTACACTAAGTATGTTACATTAAGTTTTTAATTCCGCATTATTTGTCATTAGATTAGCCTTTCACCTATTCACCCCCCTCTAGGTGTACTTTCAATTGGTATCAGAGCCTACGCTTCTGATATTAGGTTTAACCACCTAGGAGTGAGATCTTGGTTAGCTAATCTATAGTTGCATTTGCACACATATAGTTTGCACTCATGGATTGACCATGTTTGATATCTCAAAAATTAATATATGGAAGGTCATGATGAGTTGGCATTTAAAAGCCATAGATTTTAAAGTTTACCTTGTCATTACCAAGAAATCTTACCTTAGTAATAGCAAGCATATAGAGGCTCTTAGAAAATTACTTAGTAAAGAATATTTAAATATGGTTTCTCATTGTGATTCCGCTTTTACAGTGTGGAACATTTTAACCTCTCTAAAGTTTCAATTGCCAATCCAAGTAGAGAAGAAATCTAGTAGAGAAGAGTCCGACCAACATTGCTTCATGGTCCAAGAGAATGACTCCCTTGAGGTACATTCGGATACTCAACTAGATAGTGCTAGTTCTTCTTGTGATTAATATATTGATGCCGATGCATTAGATGAAGAACTTTCCATTGTTTGTGAAAAATTGTTAGAGAAATATAAACTTTTGAAAAAGAATAGTGTTGCATTAAAAGAAGAAAATGAAAATTTGTCTTCTAAACTTGATTTGGTTTTCTAAGAGAAAGTGGAGATCTCTAATAAAAAGGATTCATTGAAATCCAAACTTGACCTTACTCTAAAAGAAAATGAAATTTTGAAAACCAAAAATGATTGTGATATTGTTTTGAAGAAAAATGAGGTTCTATCTTCAAAACTTGATTTTGTATTAAAAGAAAATGAATCTTTGAAAAATAAAATTATTTCTATTTCAAAAGAATTGGATTTGGTTTCTAAGAAAAACATCACTTTGAAAAATGATATTGATACACATGTTTGCCATGCTTTACCACCTAGTGTACCTATTGCATGCACCTCTTCTTCTATTATTGCAAATGATATAAATGTTTTAAAGAAGAGTATTGATTGTTTGGACTCCACTTTGAGCCAATATGTCATGAACCACACACGTTTGGAATCCATGTTTCGCAAGAAACAAGTTCCACCTATGCATGCACATAAACCACGACATACACATGCTTCGTGTTGGCCCAAAAGCCCATCACTCTAGTTTTGATGATGATCAACTCATGTAGTTATATTTACTAATGATCTTGTGTTTAATTAGTGACAGATTTATGATCAAGATCTTAGTAGGTGCATAGCTTCAATAAAGGATTTGAAGTCAAGTTTTAGAGCTAGCACGGTTTGATTCAAGAGCTTGTGCATCAAGACCACATCAAGTACTCAAGAGGAGTCTAACTCTATGGATCGTGTTTGGACCAAGTCTAGAAGATGAGAAGGTTTCAAGTGAAGACTTCAAGAAGATGAAGACTTGTGTCTAGATATAAGATTTTTGTTTTTTAGATAAAATGTAAAGGATAGAATAGTTGGTGGATTACTCAAGTACATATACACACACACTCTTGATAGTTTTATTTTTACAAAAGATTTTTACTTTGGAAAAATACTTCTTGGTTTTTGGAATTTCTTATATGCATGTCTTTTATCCAAAACCAAGTTTAGAGCTTAATGTCAAAACATAGATATCTTATTTGTGTAGTGGATCATATCCATACACACTATGCTTTAATGAATTCAAAATATCTTGTTTTGGTATCATGAAGAAATTTGGAAAACAAGTTTTAGAAAAATACTAGTTTTCATTTGAGCCATATTTTTCAAGTTACAAAAATAGTTCAAAACATTTGTAACATGCCTTGATTTTGCGCAAGCATATTTGTTTATCAAAGTATATTGGTAAAACTATTTTTGTATATTTTTCAGTATTTTATGGGATTTTTATGTGAGCCAAAAGACCAAGTTTTTAATCCCTAGTTCAGACCTGACCTGGCTTCAGCCAGTCGGCTAGTCGACCGACCAAGTCGACTAGGGCTGAAGTTGGTCGACCGACTCGGTCGACCGACGTGCACAGACGTGCACGCCAGTTCTACAGGATGGCCGACCGACCGACCCGGTTGACCGTCCAGAGAGCTCTGCTCTCTAGAAAGGCCCCGGCCGACCGCGCGGTCGATCGGACAGAGAGATTGCTCTCTGTATCCTGGCTCGGTCGACCGGCCAGTCGACCGATGGCTCAAACGGTCTGAAATACGACCGTTGGCCAGTCAGCCGGACGGTCGACTGACAGGCCTGACAGAACCCCAACGGCTAGTTTTTCTGAGCCTATAAATTTGGGCGTTTGGGCATTGTTTTCACCAAGATTTGGAGAGCATTTTTGAGCCAGTTTTTTCAATCCTTTCAGAAGTTTTTCTCCACAAATTTGAGAGCAAATATTTCCTATCAAAAGGGAAGATTTTATCAAGAGTGTTAAAAGAGATTCTTTGAGTTTTCCTCCACCATCTCTTTCCTTGTTTTTCTCACACAAACACTTGAGCTATCCATTGATTATTCATTCTATAGGAGTGTTGTAGTGAGAGTGTTTATTGGTGATCAAGTGTTTAGATCACCAAGAGATCTTTTCTTGTTTCTTGAGGAGGCGGACGAGTGCGTTCGCGGTTGTTTCGAGTTCGGGTACGAACTCTTGGTTTGAGGTGCGGCCTCGGCAAGCTTGTGGGGCTTGCGTGTGTACGGGCTAGAGAGTTCGAGAGCTTGTAGGTGTTGCGGCACCGGGTGATCCACTGGGATCGATTATAGTGGAAATCCTTCGTGTGTCGAGGGCGGGGATGTAGAGCAAGTGTGCTCGAACCTCGAAACAAATCCCTTGTGTTTGCGATTGCTCACTCTCTCTCTCTCTCTCTCTCTTATTTATATCTTGCATGCTATTACTTGTCTTATCTTTACATGCTTGATATATTGTGTGCTTAATTGTTATACTTGCTTGGGATTGTTTGCTAACACTTGTATTTAACCAAGAGAGCCAACGCGGTACCTCAACCTTTATCAAAGGGAATCTAGAGGAGTTTGTCCAGAGCCCTTCACGGGGAATTCGGCAACACTCTTGTGTTATACGTGGTGTTTAGTGTAAGAGTTTAGTTTAGGTCATAATAGTTTATACTTCCGCATTATTTGGCATTAAGTGACCATTAGATTAGCCATCACCTATTCACCCCCCCTCTAGGTGATCCTTCAATTGGTATCAGAGCTTGGTACTCTGATTTGGGTCTTACAACCTAGAGTTAAAGATCCTCAGTTTTGGCTAATCACAATATTTGTACACACACCATGGACTTCATGTCACCACCCACCTTTGACATTCTTAACATCCAAATTTGGAAGGTTAAGATGTCTTTGTACCTCAAGGCCCTAGGCATTCATGTTTATCTTGCCACTACTAATAATGCATATTGTTTAGATGGTAAGAATTTTGAGGTTAATGCAAAAGCCCTTCATGCTTTAAAATCAACCCTAAATGATGAATATTTATCTAGGGTTTCTAATGTTGATTCGGCTTTTATAGTTTGGAACACCCTCATCTCCCTTGGCGAAAATGAACAATACTATGCGAGGAGCGATTCGGATGTTGGAAGTGACGTCTCCAACAAGTGTTATATGGTCCAAGGGGATAACCCCCTTGAGGTAACTACCGAATCCGAGGATGAGGATAATAACATGTCATATGATGAGCTTACTTTATTTTGTCAAATACTTCTTGAGAAATATGACATGATTAAAAGGAGAATAAAAATTTGAAAAAGAAGTTTAATTGCATGCATATAGAAAATGATTCATTTAGAACTAAGATTGCATGCTTAGAAAAAGAAAATAATGTTTTGAAAAATGAAAATGTTTCTCTTATGTCTAAATTAAATGATTTGTGTGAAGGGAATACTTTTTTGAAGGATAAAATTGATTTGGTGGAAAAACAAAGAGAAGTTATTTTTCAAGAAAATAAATCTTTGAAAAGAAAAGTTTTTGAAAATAAAAAAGATTTTGTTTCTAAAAAGAAAAAGAAAAATGATTCTTTATCTCATCATGCTTTACATGCCACCACTAATGAGATTAAAGATTTGAAAAATAAAATGGATTGTTTGAGTTCAACTTTGAACTCTTGTGCATTTAACCATACTAGGTTAGAGTCAATGTTTTCAAAGAAACAAACTCCACACATTCATGCACAACATCATCATGCATATGCTTATGTTGCACGTCATGATCACACTCCTACACATAAGCATCCTAAGGTGTACACATGTACACATTGTGGCCGCAAAGGCCATTTAGCAAAATTTTGTTATGACAAGTTGCATCATTTTAATTTTGTTAATAATAAGAATTTTGGGTTTCTTACAAGACTAACCCTAAAGGACCCAAGAAAATATGGGTACCAAAATTCCCACCTTATGTATTTGATGTAGGTGAGGGCTCTCACAAAACGTGAGAGATTTGTGCCTTGATGGTGGGTGCACTTGAACTAAAAGGACACATATTTGGAGCACCGCTATCAAGGAGGTTTTGGTGGGAAAGACCACCAAGCTTGGAGGTTTGGAGTTGGTAACAATCTCTAAACTCCTACTTTTTATGTACATACTTTTTACATATATCATATTCATAGCATGTTCATGTTTTAATTGTTTTTGTACTTTATGTGGTAAATTCATGTTTAGATGTAGATTCCATTAAAACTTGTATTTATACATGTACAAATAGTGAGAACAAATTGATTCATATATGTTTGCACTTCATGCTCATTTGTACCCACTATATGCACATGTATAAGCTAGTTTTGATGATTTCCTCATTTACACTTGTTTTGCCAATTTTCGTGTTTTTACTTCATGTATATGCATTTTTATTCAAATCTAATAAATATACATGTATATCCTTTTTGAGTCTCTTGTCTTCATGCAAATACCTTAAATAGACTCTTTTATGTTTGGGATATGTATGTGTATTGTTAGTTTTGGATAAATCATACATATACCATGAAGATTAGTATTTTAATGAAAAATGATTTTTCATTATTAAAATGTGACTTATGATCTTTTTGAGCTTAAATGACTATTTTCATAAAATGTTATTACATGATCTTTTAACACTCACATCTTCATTTATTATTCATGACTTAATTTCATGATCATTTTGAGCTTTATAGACCATGGGTGATTAAACCTTTATGTACTTAGTTATGTTTTATGAAAAACATATGATTTGATGTATTTGAAGGATTTTTAACTAGTTGTTCAAAAACTATTTTATACTAGTTATTTATTCTTCAATTAGTTTATAAGTTATACACATGATCCTATTTTTAATCCATTGGATAAATTCTTTTGTATTCTCAAGATTTGATGCTTCATGAATTGAATATTAGTTTAAATGTTAGTTTTTGTAAACACTAGGATTTATACTTGTACATATTATGGGTCACAAATAAATCTATATATGGTTGGGTTTGATTGCTTATTTGTGCCCATTAGGTGTGCTAGTATAGCCTAGTTTTGATGATTCTTACATTTTTTAAACTTGTATTCCCATTTTGGATTTGTGTTATGATCATGTGCTTTCATTTCATGTATATGTTTATTTTGCCAAACTTTAAGATATACATGTATACCTCTTGAGTCATTTGCCTTTCATGCAAATCTATATATATGAACTCAATTGTGTTTAGAGATATGTATGTATACTTCTTGTGTTGTCAAAACATACATATGCCTTGAAATATAATTTTTTAATAAAAATTTTGTGGTGATTTTTATGTTTTCAAAATTTATGATAATTTTCATATTGTCTTATTTAAAGGAATATTGAGCTTCATTGCCATTTTCATGTGATTTACACATATTTCATGAAAAATATTTTTATTTTATTCCTTGATTGAAGGATTCCGTACTAGTTTTCAAACATTTTCATTTAACTAGTTCGAGTTCTTCATGTGGTAGATTATATGATGTATACATTTAAGCTTATTTTTTTTATGGTATCATTGGATATTTTCAATTGGTATCAATATGAACTTCTTTTGTATATACTCATATTTTGTTTTCCCATATATGTATGTATCAATTTCATTTGGTATACTCATTTTTCATACATATATATGAGTTATTTGTGCTTGAGTTAAAATTGTTTTACATGTTTAAAGCACAAAGTTGTTTATGATAAGAAAATAAATATTTTAAGAAAAATTCTCAAGATTTGTTTTATTGAGAAATTCAAAATTTGTTTTATAAGAAAAATTCAAAATTTTTGATTTGTATTGCCTATATGCAAAGAGAGCTTAACATCTCTTCTACATATAAATTCATGTTGAGTGTATTGTATATTGAGGAGCTTGACAACTCTTCTTTATGTGATACACGTGTGTAGGGGGAGCTTCACATCTCCTCTTATGCATTACATAATATGTGTTATGTGAATTGGGGCTTGTCATCCCTTCTTCATGTAATGCATATGTGTAGGGAAGCTAACTTAGCGTCTTCCTCTTCATGAATGTATATCGCATATAACCTTTCTTGATTGATTTGATTTACCCCTTCTTTGGTTCTTTGTTTCGGACAAAAAGGGGGAGAAAAATTTGATGATTTTGTTTTTACTTTACCCCTTTGTTGATGATTGACAAAAAGGGGGAGAAGTATTTGAGATATATGCATGCTTTTGGTTAAAGGATTTATGTTTATGCATATATGTTTTGTTGTGCAAATAGGAGAAAAAGATTTTGTGATTTTGTTTTATGCTTGATTAGCATGTTTACTCCTACATTTGCATACATGTTTATGTGCCTCATTGCATATTTATTTTGCGTATTTGAGATGCATGAGTTAAGGGGGAGCTTCTTTGAAGCTTTACTTTAATCCATGCATATATAACTTCATGAGTTTTGTCATCATCAAAAAGGGGGAGATGTTGGCCCAAAGGCCCATCACTCTAGTTTTGATGATGATCAACTCATGTAGTTATGTTTACTAATGATCTTGTGTTTAATTAGTGACAGATTTATGATCAAGATCTTAGTAGGTGCATAGCTTCAACAAAGGATTTGAAGTCAAGTTTTGGAGCTAGCACGGTTTGATTCAAGAGCTTGTGCATCAAGACCACATCAAGTACTCAAGAGGAGTCTAACTCTATGGATCGTGTTTGGACCAAGTCTAAAAGATGAGAAGGCTTCAAGTGAAGACTTCAAGAAGATGAAGACTTGTGTCTAGGTATAAGATTTTTGCTTTTTTGATCAAATGTAAAGGATAGAATAGTTGGTGGATTACTCAAGTACATACACACACACACACACTCTTGATAGTTTTGTTTTTACAAAAGATTTTTACTTTGGAAAAATACTTTTTGGTTTTGGAATTTCTTATATGCATGTCTTTTATCCAAAACCAAGTTTAGAGCTTAATGTCAAAAACATAGATATCTTATTTGTGTAGTGGATCATATCCATACACACTATGCTTTAATGAATTCAAAATATCTTGTTTTTGTATCATGAAGAAATTTGGAAAACAAGTTTTAGAAAAATACTAGTTTTCATTTGAGCTATATTTTTCAAGTTACAAAAATAGTTCAAAACATTTGTAACATGCCTTGATTTTGTGCAAGCATGTTTGTTTATCAAAGTATATTGGTAAAACTATTTTTGTATATTTTTCAGTATTTTATGGAATTTTTTATGTGAGCCAAAAGACCAAGTTTTTAATCCTAGTTCAGACCTGACCTGGCTTCAGCCAGTCGACTAGTCGACCGACCAAGTCGACTAGGGTTGAAGTCGGTCGACCGACTCGGTCAACCGACGTGCACAGACGTGCACGCCAGTTCTACAGGATGGCCGGCCGACCGACCCGGTCGACCGTCCAGAGAGCTCTGCTCTCTGGAAAGGCCCCGGCCGACCGCGCGGTCGATCGGACAGAGAGATTGCTCTCTGTATCCTGGCTCGGTCGACCGGCCGGTCGACGGATGGCTCAAATGGTCTGAAATATGACCGTTGGCCGGTCGGCCGGACGGTGGACCGACAGGCCTGACAGAACCCCAACGGCTAGTTTTTCTGAGCCTATAAATTTGGGGGCTTGGGCATTGTTTTCACCAAGATTTGAAGAGCATTTTTAAGCCAGTTTTTCCAATCCTTTTCAGAGATTTTTCTCCACAAATTTGAGAGCAAATATTTCCTATCAAAAGGGAAGATTTTATCAAGAGTGTTAAAAGAGATTCTTTGAGTTTTCCTCCACCATCTCTTTCCTTATTTTTCTCACACAAACACTTGAGATATCCATTGATTATTCATTCTATAGGAGTGTTGTAGTGAGAGTGTTTATTGGTGATCAAAGTGTTTAGATCACTAAGAGATCTTTTCTTGTTTCTTGAGGAGGCGGACGAGTGCGTTCGCGGTTGTTTCGAGTTCGGGTGCGAACTCTTGGTTTGAGGTGCGGCTTCGGCAAGCTTGTGGGGCTTGCGTGTGTATGGGCTAGAGAGTTCGAGAGCTTGTAGGTGTTGCGGCACCGGGTGATCCATTGGGATCGATTATAGTGGAAATCCTTCGTGTGTCGAAGGCGGGGATGTAGAGCAAGTGTGTTCGAACCTCGAAACAAATCCCTTGTGTTTGCGATTGCTCACTCTCTCTCTTTGTCTCTTGTTTATCTTGCATGCTATTACTTGTCTTATCTTTACATGCTTGATATATTGTGTGCTTAATTGTTATACTTGCTTGGGATTGTTTGCTAACACTTGTATTTAACCAAGAGAGCCAACGCGGCACCTCAACCCTTATCAAGGGAATCTAGAGGAGTTTGTCCAGAGCCCTTCACAGGGAATTCGGCAACACTCTTGTGTTATACGTGGTGTTTAGTGTAAGAGTTTAGTTTAGGTCATAATAATTTATACTTCCGCATTATTTGGCATTAAGTGACCATTAGATTAGCCATCACCTATTCACCCCCCTCTAGGTGATCCTTCACTTCGCACGTTCATACACATAACACAATGTATGCTCATGTGTACACATGTACACATTGTGGACGTAAGGGCTTCCTTACTAAATTTTTTATGATAAAGTACATGATGTAAATTTAGCAAATAGATTTGTTTGGGTTAGGAAAGATGCTAACCTCCATGGACCCAAAAGAGTATGGGTATCAAAATCCACCCCTATTTTATTTGAGTAGGTGTGGGCTCTCACATGACGTGAGAGTGATGGTGCCTTGAGGTGGATGCGTTCCGAGCTTAATGGTGACTATTTTGGATGCATCACTTTCAAGGGAAGTTTGGTGGGAGGACCACCATGGTTTGAAGACATAGAGATATACCCTTATGGTTTTGGTAACGATCTCTAACTCCCATTTAAGTTTACATGTTTTCATATTATAGATTTTAGCATGTTTTGATATTATATGATTATTATGTTAAATGCCATGAAATTTAGATTAGTGATATACATGTATAGTATTTGAGATACACCCATGTTTATATGGACCCTTATCTTGTGTTCTCATCATAGTTTAACTATTATGTATATCATGACTCTAGACATGTGCATTTAATTAGTGATCATCTTAGTTTATGTTTCATTTTATACTTCATGTTTTGATTACATGTTTAGATGTAATTTTTCATTAAAACTTGTGCATATGCTTGTACAACTAATGAGCCACAAATTGATTATTATATGTTTGTGCTAAATTGCTCATTTGTACCCATTAGATGTACTAGTATAGTCTAGTTTTAATGATTCATGCATTTTGACTTGTATTCTCTATTTTTGGATATGTTTTCATGATGATATGTTTTAACTTAATGTATATATTAATTTTGCCAAAACTATTGAATATACATGTATAACCTCGAGTCATTTGCCTCTCATGCAAAATCTCTTTATAGACTCAATTGTGTTTGAATATGTATGTATACCTTTAGTTTTGACAAAACATACATATGTCTTGGAGTTAGTATTATTTTGATGAAAATTAAATTTTTTTAAAAGAAATTTCATATTGAGCTTAAATGCCTTATTTCCATGATGTTGATTATATGACCTTTTATACTCTATATTTGATATTTACTCATGATTTATTTTCATGAGATTATATGTGCTTTATAGACTTTGAGTGTCAATTGTTGAGTGATTTTCATGTTTCATGGATATCTTCTTGTTTTATTCCTTACTTGAAGGATTTCGTACTAGTTTTCAAGTTTATCATAAAACTAGTTGCGTATTTCTTCATTTTGAAGAGTTTTCAATTATGTTAAAATTATTTTCAAGCTTATTTTTGAAAACACTTCCATCAAAGGGTGGTTGGATGGGCGATCATGCCTTGTATGCTTAATTGAAAATCTTTTTAAATTGTGCATGAAAAGGAGGTATTTATGAGTTATACACTTATTCCTCATTATGTTTTCAATTGGTATCACAATTGATATTTATCTTGTATACTCATATTTGTTTCTATATATGTATGTTTTAACTTCAAACGATATCAATTTAGATTGGTATTTATATTTTCATACATATATATGTGTTTTGATTGTGCTTACTATATCTTTATATCTTTGAGCACAAATTTGGTTATGCTAAGCTTAATTTAATCCTTAATGACAATTATTTTCAAATGGTATCTTATACAAGCTTATGCATCATTTTCATTGGTATTTCATAAAGGGGGAGAAAATTCATGTTTTACCTTTCAATCGGTTTTATTTACCATTGGTATCTTAAGCTCACTCTTTATATTGAAAAATGATATCTTAGTTTTCATTTGGTTTCCTACGCTCCTAATGAAAATTATTTTCAATTGGTATATGTTTCATTTTCAATATTGGTATCAAGAATCTTAAATTGGTATTATTCTCTATTTGGTATCTTTATTACAAAATGATTTTAGTGTTTAACCAAAAAGATTGGTTTATGTTTTTTTAATGGTATCAAAAGTGTAAAATATTTTCAATTGGTACTAATTTTACAGTTGGTATCAAAATTTCCTATATGTTTATATCTTTAAATTGGTATCAAAATTTTTGTTGGTTTCTTCAAAATGTTTTGTTTATTTTCAATTGGTTTCATAAATCGATTTCATGATGTTTCGATGTATACCTTCATACTAAATTGATATATTTTTCAATTGGTATCATAAGATTTTGATTTGTATTGCTTATATGCAAGGGAAGCTTAACATCTTCTCTATATATAGATTTATGTTGAGTGTATGTCATATTGAAGTGAATGACCTTTTTTTGGTATGTAGTACACGTGTGCAGTAGGAGCTTCACATCTCCTTTTATACATTGCATATTATGTTTTATGTTGTTAGGGTTTAGTCATCTCTTTTCATATAAATGCATGTTTGTAGGGGGAGTTAACTTCACGTCTCTCCTCTTCATGAATGTATATAGCATATATACCTTCATTGTTTTGATTTATGCAAAAAGGGAGAAAAATATTATTTATGCCCTTTATTGTTTGTACCCCTTTGTTGATGAATTGACAAAAAGGGGGAGAGATATTTTGGAGTTTTATATAGCATGTTTGTTTATGCATGTTTATTTAAATTTGTTTGTTATCTTTTACCATTGGTATCAAGAACATCTTTTGTTGGTATCAAGAGCTTTTGTTGGTATCAAGAGAAAAATTTTTTAAGAACATTTTTATTTTAAAATTGGTATCAAAAGCATGTTTATTTCATTGGCATAAAAGATCATGTTTGTGGAAGTACACCTAGAGGGGGGGGAATAGGTGTAGGGCTAATCTAATGACAAATGATGCGGAATTAAAAACTAAATGCAACACACTTAGTGTAACCAAAGAGTGTAGCCGAATTCCCGTGAAGGGTCTGGACTAACTCCTCTTGATTCCTCTGAATAAGAGTTGATGTGCTATATGAAGCTCTCTTGGTTAAACACAAGTGAGGCACACAAACAAACACAACCAAGCATGTATATATGATATGACAATGCAATGCACAAAGTAAGAGAGAGAGTTAGAGAAAGTGGATCAAACGCAAACACCAAGATATGTTTCGAGGTTCGAGCACACAGCTCTACGTCCCCGCCTTCACAGAGAAGGATTTCCACTAACTCGTCCACATAGGACTTCCCACACAGGGAACCTCCACTGAGGATTTGGGGCAAATATAATTAGGGAGTACACAACTCTTCTCTCAACCAATACAACCTCTCACTAGAGGCAAGGCACAAAACAAATCACCTCTACACTTAGAGGGATAGGCACTTAGCCAAACAATGATCAACCTCTCACTAGAGGGATAGGGCTCAAAGCCACTCAAACACAATCGCCTCACACTTGAGGGACTCCAACACAATCTCCACCTCTCACTAGAGGGATACAAACACCACTTCCACAATCACCTCTCACTAGAGGGATATCAATACTATCACATCTCACTAGAGAGAGATCACAATGAATGGAAAGTTTACAACTTGGTGGTATAAACAACCACAAACCAATTCTTTCTCACAAAACAATGATCCTATAGATAGGATAGATAGATAAGCTCAAGTGTAAGAAATAAAGAGTTTGGAAATCAAAAACACAAAGAAAAACTCTTGAAAAAACTTCTAGAATAGATATAAAAATGAAGATAAAAAACAATCCCAAAGAGTTTCCCTTTTCTTGATTTTTCCAACCCTTTAAACAAATAAAGATAAATCTTTTGGCTTAAAAACTCTTTTGAAAACTTGTATATAAACACTAGAAGAATGAGAATTTTTGCTCTTGAAAAACTTGTTCAAAACAAACTCAAATAGGGGGTATTTATAGCCCCCAAAAAATTCTGCCCATTGGCAGCTGGAAAGGGCTGAAATGCCCTTCCGACCGTTGAACCTTCGGTCGACCGGCCCGGTCGACCGAGATTGGATACAGAGAGCAGAGCTCTCTGTCAGTCGACCGGGGCCTTTTCCAGAGAGCAGAGCTCTCTGGACGGTCGACCAACCCGGTCAACCGGCCCACCAGCTCAAGCTGGCGTGCAAGCTTGTTCACGTCGGTCGACCGCACCGGTCGACCGATTTCTGCTACGGTCGACCGGTCCGGTTCGACCGGCAGACAGCCAGTCCAGCTAATTTGGGATATGAAAACTCAACTTTTTAACTTCAAATAATCCCATAAATATCAAAAAAATCAGTTCATATTAGATCTTTGAAATACAAATATGTGTGACAAAAATTCAACACATATTTCAAATAACCATTTTGTGAGATTGAAAATCTGCCTTAAATCAAAAACCGTATTTTCCGAAACTTGGATTTTTGAAATCGAAATTCGTTTTCTCCAAAACTCATGTAAATACAAAAACATAATATTGAAACAACTTTGAAGCATGTTGTATAAGAATAGAATCTAATATACATGAAATATAGTATATCTATGTTTTTTGACTTAAAAACCATGATCGGTTAAATCGAAAACAAAATCAAAACATGAAACTTAAAACTTAAAACATGTGTATGCTGTGAACTTGAGCATATCACACTATCTAATCTTTAACAATAAGATCTAAAACAAACTATACTAAAACAAACCGATGTTTTCTTGTAGAACGCCGTCTCCAAGTCGACTCGATCCAAACGTAATCCACCAAGCTTGACTCCAACCGAGTGCTAGATGTGAACTTGACGCTCGAGCTCTTAAATCACCAAGTGAAAACTCTAAAACACCTTTGTTAAAACTAATCACCTACTAATAAGATTATTAGTAAACTATAACTACATGAGTTAATCATCATCAAAACTAGAGTGAAGGGCCTCTGGGCCAACAATCTCCCCCTTTTTGATGATGACAAAACTCATGGAGTTATATATGCATGGATTAAAGTTAAGCTTCATATAAGCTCCCCCTTAACACATCCATAGCAATAAATAATAAGATATTCAATGAATACTCAATATAGATATGCATAAACATGCATAAAACAAGGAAATGAAACAAACATGATCTTTAATACCAATGAAATAAACATGCTTTTGATATCAATTTTAAAATAAACATGTTTTTAAAAATAATGTTGCTCTTAATACCAATAAAGCCTCTATTTTAAATAAACACGTTCTTAAAAGCAATGTTGCTCTAGATACCATAAAAATTTCTTAAAAAAGAAAACAATGTTGCCCTTAATACCAATAAAAACTCTTGATACCAACAAAACAATAAAGACTCTATTTTAAAATAAACATGTTCTTAAAAGTAATGTTGTTCTAGATACCAATAAAAATTTCTTAAAAAAATAATGTTACCCTTGATACCAATAAAAACTCTTGATACCAACAAAACAATAAAAGATGCCCTTAATACCAATACCAACAAAAGATGCTTTTGATACGAATGGTAAAGCATAACAAATTTAAACACATGTGCATATAAAAACAATATGCATATAAAAACAAACATATAAAAAAATATGCATATATCAAACTCTAAATATCTCTCCCTTTTTTGTCAATTCATCAACAAAGGGGTGCAAACAATAAAGGGTATAAACAATATTTTCCCTTTTGCATAAAACAAAAAAATAAAGGTATATGTGCTATATACATTCATGAAGAGGAGAGACGTGAAGTTAACTCCCCCTGCATACATGCATTTTTATGTAAAGAGATGACTAACCCTAACCACATAAAACAAATATGCAATGTACAAAAGGAGATGTGAAAGCTCCCTCTACACACGTGTACTACGTACCAAAAAAGGTCAATCACTTCAATATGACATACACTCAACATGAATCTATATATAGAGAAGATGTTAAACTTCCCTTGCATACAAGCAATAAATATCAAAATGAAAGATATCAATTGAAAGATATATCAAGTTAGTACGAAGGTACATCAAACATCATGATACAAATTTATGATACCAATAGAAAATAAACAAAACAACAAAAATTTTAATATCAATTAAAAGATATAAACATATATAGGTAATCTTGAGACCAATTGCAAAAAAATTAGTACCAATTGAAAATATTTTACACTTTGATACCAATTGAAAAACATAAACCAATCTTTTTGGTTAAACACTAAAATCATTTTACAATAGAGATACCAAATAGAGAATACTATCAATTTAATTTCTTAATACAATTATTGAAAAAGAACCATATACCAATTGAAAATAATTTTCATTAGGAGCATATGATATCAAATTAAAAAATCAATATCATTTTTCAATCATTTTTCAACATAAAGAGTGGGAGTAAGATATCAATGGTAAACAAACCAATTGAAAGGTAAAACATGAATTTTCTCCCCCTTTATGAAATACTAATGAAAACGATGCATAAGCTTGTATAAGATACCAATTTAAAATAATTGTCAATAAGGACTAAATCAAGCTTAGCATAACCAAATTTGTGCTCAAAAATATAAAGATATAGTAAGCACAATCAAAATACATGTATATGTATGAAAATATAAATATCAATCGAAATTGATACTATTTGAAGCTGAAGCATACATATATAGAAACAAATATGAGTATACAAAATAAATGTCAATTGTGAAACCAATTGAAACCACAATGAGGAACAAGTGTATAACTCATACTCCCTACCACCCATTCATGCACATGTTTAAATAGATTTTCAATAATGCATACAAGACATGGTCGCCCAAACAACCGCCCTTGAAAGGGTAGGGGGTTTTCAAAAATAAGTTGGAAAATAATTTTAGCACAATTAAAAATTCTACTATAATGAAGAATACGAACGAGTTATATGATAAAATTGTAAAACTAGTACGAAATCCTTCAAGTAAGGAATAAAATAAGAATATATTTCATGAAAAACATGTAAGTCACACGATTATCAACACTCAAAATCTATAAAGTACATATCATACTCATGAAAACAATCATCATGAGAAAACATCAAATAATGTGAGTGTGAGAATCATGTAATCAACACACTCATGAAATGAGGTATTTAGCTCAATATCAAATTCCTTAAAACATGAAAAACATGAAAATCTAATTTTCATTAAAATAATTTAAACTTTAAAGCATATGTATATTTGTACAAACTAGAGTATACACACATATCCAAACATGAACGAGTCCAAAAAAGTATATGCATGAAGGCAAGTGGCTCAAGGATGTATATGTATAACTATTAGTTTAGACAAAATAGACATATACTTGAAGTTTAAACACAAACATGAAAACATGCACAAAAGTAGAGGATACAAGTCAAAATGCATGAATCATCAAAATTAGGCTATACTAGTGCATCTAAATGAGTACAAATGAGCAATCAAGCATAAACTTATAATAATCTATTTGTGGCTCACTAGTTGTACAAGTATATACTCAAGTTTTAATGAAAACTAACATCTAAACATGTAATCAAATCATGAAGCATAGAAGCAAAACATAAACTTATATAATCATTAAGTAAATACTCATGTATTAGACTGTGATATACATAATAGATAAACTAAAATGAGTACACAAAAATAATGATCCATATAAACATGGGTGTATCTCAAATACTATACATGTATGTCATAGGTCTAATAAGCATGGTATTTAACATGATGAACATAAAAACATAACATGCTAAAAATCTATAATATGAAAGCATGTAAACTTAAATGGGAGTTAGAGATCGTTACCAAAACCATGAGGGTACATCTCTATGTCTTCAAACCAAGGTGGTCCTCCCACCAAACTCCCCTTGAAAGTGATGCATCCAAAATGTCATCCTTAAGCTCGGAACGCATCCACCTTAAGGCACCATCACTCTCACGTCATGTGAGAGCCCACACCTACATCAAATAAAATAGGAGTGGTCTTTGGTACCCATACTCTTTTGGGTCCATTGGGGTTAGCACCTTTCCTAACCCAAACAAATTTATTTGCTATATTTTCATCATGTACTCTATCATAACGAAACTTAGTAATGTGGCCCTTACGTCCACAATGTGTACAAGTGTACACATGAGCATACAAAGTGTTGTGTGCATGAACGTGAGGAGCATGTGTATGCCATGTATGGTGTGCATGCATAGATGGAACTTGTTTCTTTCGAAACATAGATTCCAAACGTGTGTGGTCCATGACACATTAGCTCAAAGTGGAGTCCAAACAATCAACACTCTTCTTAAGCATACAAATATCATTTTCAATTATAGAAGAGGTGGTGCATGCAATAGATACACTAGGTGGTGAAACTATACTAGCATGACAAACATGTGTATCTAAATCATTTTTTATCATTTAAGCAAACTTCTAATTCTTTTGAAATTAAATCAATTTTGTTTTTTAAAGAATTATTCTCTTTTAATACAAAATCAAGTTTTGAAGTTAAGGTCTCATTTTTCTCTTCAAAACAATTTCACAATCATTTTTATTTTTCAAAATTTCATTTTCTTTTAGGGCAAGTTCAAGTTGGGATTTCAAAGAGTCACATTCATTTGAAATCTAAACCTTCTCTTGCAAAGCCAACTCAAGTTTTGAAAATAAATCTTTATTTTCTTTATTTAATCCAAACTTTTCTTTTTCAAAACTTTATATTTTTCAAGCAATTTTTCACAAACAATAGAAAATTCTTCATTAATGCATCGGCATCAATAATATCATCTCCTGAAGAACTAGCACAATCATCTAGTTGAGATTCCGAATATACCTCAAGGGAGTCATTCCCTTGGACTATGTAGCATCGTTGTTCGGATTCATCCTCACTAGATTCCATCTCCACATGATTCGTCTTTTGGAGCGTGAGAGGAGTCAACGTGTTCCACACTGCAAAGGCGGAATCACAATGAGAAACCATACACAAATATTCTTTATTGAGTGTGCTTCTAAGTGCCTCAAGGGCTTATGCATTGGCCTCTATATGCTTGCTATTACCAAGATAGGATTTCTTGGTAGCGGTAAGAAAAACATGCAAGCCTAGAGTTTTTAGATACATACTAATCCTAAATTTTCACATGTCAATGTTAGAAACATTTAACATGGGGGGGGTCAAGCAATTTGAGTGTATGTAAACAATATAAGTGTGCAAATGCAAATACTAGATTAGCAACCAAGATCATATTCCTAGGTGGTTAAACCTAATATCAGGAGCGTAGGCTCTGATACCAATTAAAAGTACACCAAGAGGGGATGAATAGGTGTAGGGCTAATCTAATGACAAATGATGCGAAATTAAAAACTAAATGCAACACACTTAGTGTAACCAAAGAGTGTAGCCGAATTTCCGGTGAAGAGCTCTAGACTAACTCCTCTTGATTCCTCTGAATAAGAGTTGAGGTGCTATATGAAGCTCTCTTGGTTAAACACAAGTGAGACACACAAACAAACACAACCAAACATGTATATATGATATGACAATGCAATGCACAAAATAAGAGAGAGTTAGAGAAAGTGGATCAAACACAAACACCGAGATATGTTTCGAGGTTCGAGCACACAACTCTACGTCCCCGCATTCACACAGAAGGATTTCTACTAACTCGTCCACACAGGACTTCCATACAGGGAACCTCCATTGAGAATTTGGGACAAATACAATTAGGGAGTACATGACTCCTTTCTTAACCAATATAACCTCTCACTAGAGGCAAGGCACAAAACAAATCACCTCTACACTTAGAGGGATAGGCACTTAGCCAAACAATGATCAACCTCTCATTAGAGGGATAGGGCTCAAAGCCACTCAAACACAATTGCCTCACACTTGAGGACTCTAACACAATCTCTACCTCTCACTAGAGGGATACAAACACCACTTCCACAATCACCTCTCACTAGAGGATATCAATATTATCACCTCCTACTAGAGGGATATCACAATGAATGGAAGGTTTACAACTTGGTGGTATAAACAACTACAAACCAATTCTTTCTCACAAAACAATGATCCTATAGATAGGATAGATAGATAAGCTCAAGTGTGAGAAATAAAGAGTTTGAAAATCAAAAACACAAAAAAAACTCTTGAAAAACTTCTAGAATAGATATAAAAATGAAGATAAAAAACAATCCCAAAGACTTCTCCTTTTCTTGATTTTTCCAACCCTTTAAACAAATAAAAATAAAATCTTTTGGCTTAAAAACTCTTTTGAAAACTTGTATATAAACACTAGAAGAATGAGAATTTTTGCTCTTGAAAACTTGTTCAAAACAAACTCAAATGGGGGGTATTTATAGCCCCCAAAAAATTCTGACCGTTGGCAGTTGGAAAGGGCTGAAATGCCCTTCCGTCGACCAGCCGGTCGACCGGCCAACGGTCATATTTTTAACCGTTGAGCCTTCGGTCGACCGGCCCGGTCGACCGAGACTGGATCAGAGAGCAGAGTTCTCTGCCGGTCGACCGACCCGGTCGACCATGGCTATTTTCAGATAGCAGAGTTCTCTGGACGGTCGACCGACCCGGTTGACTGGCCCACAACTCAAGCTGGCGTGCACGCTTGTGCACGTCGGTCGACTGCACCAGTCGACCGACTTCTGCTATGGTCGACCGGTCCGGTCGACCGGCAGACGGCCAGTCCAGCTAATTTGGGATATGAAAACTCGACTTTTTAACTTCAAATAAATCCCATAAAATCACATAAATACCACAAAAATCAGTTCATTTTAGATCTTTGAAATATAAATATGTGTGACAAAAATTCAACACATATTTCAAACAATTTGAACCATTTTGTGAGATTGAAAATCTGCTTAAATCAAAACCATATTTTTCGAAACTTGAATTTTTGAAATGAAAATTCGTTTTCTCCAAAACTCATGTAAATACAAAAAACATGATATTGAAACAACTTTGAAGCATGTTGTATAAGGATAGAATCCAATATACATGAAATATAGTATATCTATATTTTTGACTTAAAAACCAAGATTGGTTAAATCGAAAACCAAAGCCAAAACATGAAACTTAAAACTTAAAAGTTAAAACATGTGTGTGTTGTGAACTTGAGCATATCACACTATCTAATCTTTAACAATAAGATCTAAAACAAACTATACTAAAACAAACCGATGTCTTCTTGTAGAACGCCGTCTCCAAGTTGACTCGATCCAAACGTGATCCACCGAGCTTGACTCCAACCGAGTGCTAGATGTGAACTTGACGCTCGAGCTCTTGAATCACCAAGTGAAAACTCTAAAACACCTTTGTTGAAGCTAATCACCTACTAATAATATTATTAGTAAACTATAACTACATGAGTTAATCATCATCAAAACTAGAGTGAAGGGCCTCTGGGCCAACAATCTCCCCTTTTTTGATGATGACAAAACTCATGGAGTTATATATGCATGGATTAAAGTTAAGCTTCATAGAAGCTCCCCCTTAACACATGCATAGCAATAAACAATAAGATATTCAATGAATGCTCAATATATATATGCATAAACATGCATAAAATAAGAAAATGAAACAAACATGATCTTTTATACTAATGAAATAAACATGCTTTTGATATCAATTTTAAAATAAACATGTTTTTAAAAATAATGTTGCTCTTAATATCAATAAAGACTCTATTTTAAAATAAACATGTTTTTAAAAGCAATGTTGCTCTAGATACCATTAAAAATTTCTTAAAAAAGAAAACAATGTTGCCCTTAATACCAATAAAAACTCTTGATACCAACAAAACAATAAAGACTCTATTTTAAAATAAACATGTTCTTAAAAGTAATGTTGATACCAATAAAAATTTCTTAAAAAAAACAATGTTGCCCTTGATACTAATAAAAACTCTTGATACCAACAAAATAATAAAAGATGCTCTTGATATCAATACCAACAAAAGATGCTTTTGATATCAATGGTAAAGGATAACAAATTTAAACACATATGCATATAAAAACAATATGCATATAAAAACAAACATATAAACGAATATGCATATATCAAACTCCAAAATATCTCTCCCCTTTTTTGTCAATTCATCAACAAAGGGGTGCAAACAATAAAGGGTATAAATAATTTTTCCCTTTTTGCATAAACAAAACAATAAAGATATATGTGCTATATACATTCATGAAGAGGAGAGACGTGTAGTTAACTCCCCCTGCATACATGCATTTATATGAAAAGAGATGACTAGCATTTATATGAAAAGAGATGACTAAACTCTAACCACATAAAACATAATATGTAATGTACAAAAGGAGATTTGAAAGCTCCCTCTACACACGTGTACTACATGCCAAAGAAAGGTCAATCACTTCAATATGACATACACTCAATATGAATCTATATATAGAGAAGATGTTAAGCTTCCCTTGCTTACAAGCAATAAATATCAAAATGAAAGATACCAATTGAAAGATATATCAAATTAGTACGAAGGTATACATCAAAATATCATGATACCAATTTATGATACCAATAAAAAATAAACAAAACAACAAAAATTTCAATATCAATTAAAAGATATAAACATATAGGTAATCTTGATACCAATTGTAAAAAAAATTAGTACCAATTGAAAATATTTTTACACTTTTGATACCAATTGAAAAACATAAACCAATCTTTTTGATTAAACACTAAAATCATTTTGCAATAGAGATACTAAATAGAGAATACTATCAATTTAATTTCTTGATACCAATATTGAAAAGAACCATATACCAATTGAAAATAATTTTCATTAGGAGCATATGATATCAAATTAAAAAATTAATATCATTTTTCAACATAAAGAGTGGGAGTAAGATATCAATAGTAAACAAAACCAATTGAAAGGTAAAACATGAATTTTCTCCCCCTTTATGAAATACTAATGAAAATGATGCATAAGCTTGTATAAGACACCAATTTAAAAATAATTGTCATTAAGGACTAAATTAAGCTTAGCATAACCAAATTTGTGCTCAAAGATATAAAGATGTAGTAAGCACAATCAAAATACATGTATATGTATGAAAATATAAATATCAATCGAAATTGATACTATTTGAAGCTGAAGCATACATATATAGAAACAAATATGAGTATACAAAATAAATGTCAATTGTGAAACCAATTGAAGCCACAATGAGGAACAAGTGTATAACTCATACTCCTCACCACCAATTTCATGCTCATGTTTAAATAGATTTTCAATAATGCATACAAGGCATGGTCGCCCAAACAACCGCCCTTGAAAGGGTAGGGGTTTTTTAAAAATAAGTTAGAAAATAATTTTAGCACAATTGAAAATTCTACTATAATGCAGAATACGAACTAGTTATATGGTAAAATTGTAAAACTAGTACGAAATCCTTCAGTAAGGAATAAAATAAGAATATATTTCATGAAAAACATGTAAGTCACACGATCATCAACACTCAAAATCTATAAAGTACATATCATACTCATGTAAATAAAATCATGAGAAAACATCAAGTAATGTGAGTGTGGGAATCATGTAATCTACACAATCATGAAATGAGGCATTTAGCTCAATATGAAATTTCTTAAAACATGAAAAACATGAAAAATCTAATTTTCATCAAAATAATTTAAACTTTAAGGCATATGTATGTTTTGTACAAACTAGAGTATACATACATATCCAAACATGAACGAGTCCAAAAAAGTATATGCATGAAGGCAAGTGGCTCAAGGATGTATATGTATAATTATTAGTTTAGACAAAATAGACATATACATGAAGTTTAAACACAAATATGAAAACATGCAAAAAAATAGAGGATACAAGTCAAAATGTATGAATCATCAAAATTAGGCTATATTAGTACATCTAAATGAGTACAAATGAGCAATCAAGTATAAACTTATAATAATCTATTTGTGGCTCACTAGTTGTACAAGTATATACTCAAGTTTTAATGAAAACTAACATCTAAACATGTAATTAAATCATGAAGCATAGAAGCAAAACATAAATTTATATGATCATTAAGTAAATACTCATGTATTAGACTGTGATATACATAATAGATAAACTAAAATGAGTACACAAAAATAATGGTCCATATAAACATGAGTGTATCTCAAATACTATACATGTATGTCATAGGTCTAATAAGCATGGTATTTAACATGATGAACATAAAACATAACATGCTAAAAATCTATAATATGAAAGCATGTAAACTTAAATGGGAGTTAGAGATTGTTACCAAAACCATGAGGGTACATCTCTATATCTTCTAACCAAGGTGGTTCTCCCACCAAACTCCCCTTGAAAGTGATGCATCCAAAATATCATCTTTAAGCTCGGAACGCATCCACCTCAAGGCCTCATCACTCTCACGTCATGTGAGAGCCCACACCTATATCAAATAAAATAGGAGTGGTCTTTGATACCCATTCTCTTTTGGGTCCATAGGGATTAACACCTTTCCTAACCCAAACAAATTTATTTGCTATATTTTCATCATGTACTCTATCATAACAAAACTTAGTAAGGGGGCCCTTACGTCCACAATGTGTACAAGTGTACACATGAGCATACAAAGTGTTGTGTGCATGAACGTGAGGAGCATGTGTATGCCGTGTATGGTGTGCATGCATAGATGGAACTTGTTTCTTCGAAACATAGATTCCAAACGTGTGTGGTCCATGGCACATTGGCTCAAAGTGGAGTCCACACAATCAACACTCTTCTTAAGCATACAAATATCATTTTCAATTATAGAAGAGGTGGTGCATGCAAGATACACTAGGTGGTGAAACTATACTAGCATGGCAAACATGTGTATCTAAATCATTTTTCAAAGATTTATTTTCATTTAAGCGAACTTCTAATTCTTTTGAAATCAAATCAATTTTATTTTTCAAAGAATTATTCTCTTTTAATACAAAATCAAGTTTTGAAGTATTTAAGGACGCTCCCTTAACTCCGTTAGCTACGCCATCAGTATTTAAGGACGCTCCCTTAACTCCGCTCGTAAGAGTGAGATTAGCACTGGGGGCCAATGCTCCTGGGTTGGGCGAAGATAGTGATATCGACTTAGCCTCGCGGCTAACATTGGCAATGCTGCCAAGATTTAAGGGCATCATGCCTTTGTCTTCGCCTGAGATGTGAAGTTGCACTAGAGCTTTGCCTAAAGCTTCGCGCGGAGCTTTCTGCTTCACCTTCCACACCTGCTTGGTTTGAAAAATTTTAGATTCGCAGGGAACCTGTCTAGCCTTGCGTGAGACACTTTTAGCCTCAGTTGAGAGGAGATGGAATGAGGTTTGTCCATTTACTTGCACAGTTAAAGCTGATTTCTGCTCTGTAGCCACTGAAGGCACAGAGACCCGCCGATGCCTCCGTGCATGGAGCACTGGGCTATTCTCAGAGAGTAGTTCTTCAAAATTTTCTTGGTTAAAGTGAATGACCAAGTTTTCGATGGTGACGGGCTCAGGATTCTGACCATTGTATTGCAACATTATCTCCTTGTTGCGGAAGAAGACCTTATTCCCTAGCGGAGTCTCCATCTTATTTTTCACTGAAAATAGTGTTCGGGAAAACTTACAAAAAAGATTGAGGAGAAAAATTACAAGTAATTAAAAGAAAATTACAGGTAGAGCTCCTCTGAGATTTTTGAGAAAGTATACCGATAGAAATCTGATCAGCGCGCGATCACTTTATCACTTTGACGATGCAATCGATTAGACGGTCACGCTGCCTTCCTGATATGATTTCTTCTCGCTTGATTCGGGAAATCTATAGAAAGTAGAAGGCGTATTGGAATCCTGAAAATGAAAGAGAACTAAATCTCTAAGACTTTGAAAGCAAACCGAGGATTGGAAGCAGAAGGGCAAGATAACACTTTTGCTAGGAGTCTCTTCTCAAAATTTTTTCCGCCAATCTCCTCTAGCCGGCTAGGCCCTCCTTGGCTCAGCAAGGGACTATTTATAGCCAAAATGGGGTGTAACCGCTCCCTTGAATTCAACAAGACTGAATTAGTCTTTAGCTTCGTGCGAGGCTACAAATGACGTTGCGACGAAACACTTGTAAGCTTCCAGCGAAGCTAGAGAGTTCGGGCGAACTTCTCCTCACCGTCATGGCTTAATTGTCTCCACTTAATATGGGACGAAGTGGGTGGGTGTAACCGCCAACTTAAAGTGGCGTTAATCGCACTAAATTAGTGGGGTTCACTTATTAATCCCTCGTGGAAAACGGTCAATTGATGACCTGGTAAAGCTCACTACGGAGCTAAATGAGAAGCTCTCTTTTGGGCGAAGTTATCTTTGTAACCTCATGCGAAACTAAGACTTAGCTCATAGCTTCAGGCGAAGTTATCTTCAAAGTCTCGTGCGAAACTAAGACTCAGCCCATAGCGGAGCTGAACCATCTCTTCCTTCCAGTGAGGCTAGGGATAAAACTTTTAATGCGAAGCTCTTGGATCAGCCTCTAGCAGGGCTAAATGGGAAGCTTCGTGCGAAGCTCATGGCTTCGGCCTTTTAGCGATCTTGGATCTCTACGAGGCTAAGCACTCGATTAAACCTCGATTAGATCTGACTTTATAGGTTTGCTTGACTTCTCTTCAAAGACAATTTTGACTTATTGTCTGCTTTACTGGATCAATAGAGTCCAAGTTGTTGTCTTGTCCCTTGGAGGTAGATTCAGACTGGTCATCAGCTTATCTGTGACTTGTCTTTTATAAATGTCAACAAGTTTAGACGTCGTTCAGACCGATTGAAGTGAAATCTGAGAGTCTTGTCTTTTTAGAGTGTCAACAGTTAGGTGTGGGGGAGGGTTTACTAACATACTCGCTTAGGTTTTACTAATATATATATATATATATAATCCTTTCTTTAAAACTTTTGAAAAAAAAATAATACTTTGACTTATTTTTGTCAGAAGTTAAGTTACTTTTAAGGATTTAGAGGATCATAATTAGAATTTCTTATACTTGGTCAAAATAAAATTATTTATTTGATTTTGAGGTTAGGAAGAAAGATTGAAAAAGTAATTTAGTCTTGATTTTTACCTTGATGAAATATGCATACTTTATACACTTACGCATTTAGGGTTCTAAAACAAAGATTCTTATGCCTTATACATATAAAAAAAATATCTACTATATAAAAAATTCTCTGATTAAGCTGGGTATTTGTGCCTCATAAAGCATAAGTATTCACGCTTAAAAGTAGTTTATATAAATAAAAATCTTCCTTTGTGGCTTTGTTTGCTCGAGTCCTAAGTCCTTGGGGTATTTCTCACCCGGTGCCCTAAAATCGTCCGATTTGGGAGTCACCGACTAAGGCTTGTTACATGGGCGAATTAGGAAGCCTAATAAAGCTAAGGGATATTACCGGCATAAATGAAAAAAAGGCATAAGAGTTAGAGATGAAGAATTCCGAGTCAAATTTTCACGTTCACAAAGTGTATATGACTTAGGGTAAAATAATGGACTAGATGAGAAATACAATTTTAATCCTTCCTTGATTGAAAATAAGTTTTTTATATAGAGACTAAGTTTAGGAATGACAATGTTTTGATAATCTTATAACTTACAGATTACTTGAATTTTTATATTAATACTTAAAATATTTCTTTCACTTCAAAATGCGTTTTTAAAAATACTAACACTTTATTTTTCTTTCTTTATGGATTTTGTAGGTACAATCCATTGAAAATGCTCACAAGACAAAACTCGTCCTCTAGGGATAACCTAGAGGTTAAAGGCTTGTTGCGCATGCTAAGTGCAACCATGATTTCTACGAAACTGAGTTAGATTAAGCCAGTTTATTTTTTCTCTTTATTTTGCTCGAGGACGAGCAAAAGATAGGTGTGGGCGTGTGTTTGGACACATATGTTGCATAATTATTACTGCATTCCTACATTTATTCTGTAATAATTCTACAACTCACTTCTTTTAATGTCTAAATTCATGCAGGTTGTGATAGAGAGAAGATAAGCACAAATCCTATTCAATTAAATTCAAAATTCAAATCAAGGGGATCGATTCAAATTTAGAGGGACTAGAAGTAATTTTATCTGAAGACCGGGTATATCAGATGATATAATACCAATTAAAATTCAAGTAAAAACAGATTTTTCGAAAACTTAATTGTTGAGTTGAAGATCAAAGGATATATCATTAGATCCAGAGCAGAAACTGAAATTTCAATTGGATAAAAGGATAGAGGACAGATGGACGGACACATGCACCCAGATCCTGGCCTTATGGCCAGGATCTTGCGGTGGAAACGCGGCTTTTAGCCGTGTTTCCGCGGCCTTGGTTTCAAATCTAGGGGAGTGCTAACTCCTCCTACTTCGTACGCCTATCCTCTGACATTTTCTCCTATAAATACCTCATACTCAGAAGGCAGAGGGATGAATGCAGTAGAGAGCTTTAGTTTAGGTTTTCTTTTCTTTTTAATATAATTTTATTTTATATTAGGCTAGAGAAAGTTACATGAGAGAAGAAGAAAAAGAATTGTAATTAGAGTGACACTGATGTAATCCTTCTTCAAGAGAGAATTGTATTGAAGTGACATCAATGAAGTTTTTTACTTTCTTCATCGTGCTCAATCTAGTCAAAGCAATATTTTTATTTTCTACTATTTCTCTTTAATTCAAGGTAATCTTCACTACAACTCAAGGTACGTTATTCAACAATAAAGGTAATTACTTCTTCTCTATCTCTTTTCCTTTCTTAGTGTAATATAACGATTTCAAAACCACACTTTCTCTTTTTATTTCTTTTCTTTGAACACATTTTTCTTTCTTTTGAATTAACAACAAAACCATCTTCTTCGTTTCTTTGGATTTTCTTTAACTTAGATTAGTTTTAACTATTTTTATTTTCTTTTAAAACTGAGAAGAGAACTCTTAATTGTTTTAATGAATTAAAAGAAGAAAGTTACACAAACGCTTCCATCGCTGTCCCTCCCTGTGGATCACGACTCGTTAGCCCTAGGCTACACGGTAGCATTGAGGACCTAGCACTGTTCCCAAAATTCTGTATTTTTCCTGTGCAAGTTTGGCTCGATCAGAGTCCAAATCACTGGTAAGTCCATCAGGGGACATGTCTTCAGCCTGTCTGCGACTTATCTTTTGGAAGTGTCGACAAGTTAGACATCATTCGAACCGGAGGAAGTGCTGTTTAGGAGTTCATCTTTTCAGAGTGTCAACAACATAAATATGAGATATACCCTTTTTAGTTAGCCATTTGATACTTTATACGATCCTACTTGAGGTGGCTTATTTTCTTACAGAAGAAGCATGCAATGACCTTAGGCTACTTCTCCTGCACTTTTACCACTCAGGATCAGCAACGGTGATAGTATTTATGTTTCTCCCTTTAGTTATACTTTTTCTTTACTTATTAGAGGTGTTACCCTGTATGCTAAGTGAACACTTTCAGTCTACTCTTATTTCAATCTCTCTTCTTCCCAGACACAGTGACTGATGAGCCAAATGAGACTCCACTTTTCCCTTTGAGCATTATAAATAATCTTGAAAAGGGTTATACTGTGTAAGAAAAGATATCAGAATGAAATACACTAGAATCGTTTCAGAGAGTTCCAATTTCAGTGCTTTTAGTTTAGAAACAAGATTGGACATTTTCATAATGTACTTCCTTATATTTTTTCCATTGTAGCGCATATTTATCAGCTTGCTAAGATGCGTGCTGACCTCAACTTTATCTGATTTAATAAACCGATCGGCTACTTCAGTAAGAAAACTTTTGGTACTAACTTTATCGTGCATAAATCTTTTAATAGTCATAGAAATATGTGTTTCGTGACCATTAGACACATCATGTTAGACCTATCTCATTTATCATATTGACATTTTCTTTAATTGAACTTTTTTAGCGATAGTAGGGGCCATAGGTTCTTAAGGGTAGTCTAGGTCCATGAATCCAAGAACGATCTTTTACGTGATCTTACCACTTCTTAAAGTTTGTACTATTTAATTTAGACTACATAAGTATACAATTTCTTATCAATTTAGCAGAAATATTGCATTTAATAAAATCTACTGTAACAGCCATAGATAATTGAATTTCAGAAAATGCAACCAGTTTAACCGATAGAGTTGCTGGCCAAACTTTTGTAAGTCACCTGGAGGAGGGTGAATAGGTGACTAGCTAATCAAATGCAAACTAATGGGAATTAAAAGCTAATTATGCAAACTAAATAAACATACTTTGTATACGCAAAGAGTGAAGCCGAATTTCCGGTGAAGGGTTATGGACTTCTCCTCAAGATTCCTCTAGACTAAGAGTTGAGGTACTACTTTAGCCCTCTTGGTTTAATACAAGTGTGCACACAAGCACAATGAGAATATTAATCATGTAAGGATATGATTAATACAAGAGCATGCAAGATATTAAAATAACACAAGCATGTATATCAATAAAGCACAAGTATATCAAGCATGTGAGAATGTAAATAATAAAAGCATGCAAGATATATAAATACAAGTGAGAGGGAGAGATAACAATCGCAAACACGGGAGATTTGTTTCGAGGTTCGAGCTACTTGCTCTACGTCCCCGCCTTCACCACTATGAAGGATTTCCACTATAATCGATCTCGTAAGATCACTCAGTGCCGCAACACCTACAACGAGCTCCCTCAAGAACTCTTGGACCCACAAGTCTCACTCTTGTTCACGTAAGAACAACACATGTGAACCCGCAAGCTCGCCGAGGCCGCAACCTCTAAAACTCCTCCAAATATAAAGGTGGAACACTTGGTGATCACTTCTCTTGATCACCAACAAATACTCTCACATACAAGGATCCTATAGAGGATGGATATAGAAATGAATAGCTCAAGTTTGTGTGAGAAAAATAAGATAGATGTGGAGGTGAAAAACTCAAAGAAAAGCTTTTGAAAACTTAAGAGAATCACTCTTGATAAACTCTCTTTTGATATGACAATGAAGCTCTAAAAACTTGTTAGGAAAACTCTATTGAAGATAGTAAATTAAGCTCTTGAAAAAACTTCTTTAAAACTCACTCAAAAATCCCATATTTATAGGCTAAAAAAACTAGTCATTATGATTCAAAAACTGCCAGAAAGAGCCTGTCAGTCGACTGCCGGTCGATCGACCAACGGTCAAATTTTTGACCGTTGGAGTCTGGCGGTCGACTGAGCGGTCGACCGATCTCAGACCCAGACTGTGCAATAGGTCAACTGTGAGCATAGTTTTGAGGCCTAAAATGTTAGAATTTGGAAATAAGTATATAGGATGAATTTGTAGATCTTGCAGTTTTATTTCTAAATAAATTTAAATCAAATCAATATCATTTTGGAGTAGAAAATTATCAGTAAATTATTGAAAGGTGTCAAATCAGAAACTGTAAACTATTTTCAGAACAAGAATAGACTTCAACCCAATATTTGACATCTTTAACATTTGAATTAAAAAATGATTATTGAATAAGAAATGTAGCCCTGAAAGTTATATTTGAAATGCAATTTAAATCATGTTGATTTAATATAAGAATAAAACTTTATGACAAGAAAACTATAAAGGTGTCGAGCAGATCAACAGAACGGTCGGCCGCCCGGTCGACCGAGAAAATCTGAGAGCTCTTCAGACGAGTCAGTCGACCGATCGGTCAGCCGATCTCTACTGCGGTAGACCAGTCGGTTGACCAAGCTCAAGTCACATGGACTTGTGCACATCGGTCGACCGGTTGGTCGACCGCCAGCAGCAAAAAAAACAGTTTTAACTTTTAAAATACATCTTAAATTCCATAAAATCTCCATAAATTCACAAAAATAAGTTCATTGAAATACTTTGAAGTATAAATATGTGTGATAAAAAATCAACACATATTATAAACATGTGAACTATTTTTGAGGCATAGAATTTAAAACTTAAATCAAAACCGGTATTTTCAAAAAAAACTATTTAACATGAAAGTTATAAAATATTGTGTGTGTGTATATAGTAATCCACAATTAATCTATCCTTTATATTTTATCCTAAAATAAAAATCTTAAACTTACAAACTCAGACTCAAGTCTTCTTGAAAATCTTCTCTTGAAAATCTTTTTCTCCATCTCGATTTGATCCAAACTTGATCCATGAGCTAAACTCCTCTTTGAGTACTTGATGCGATCTTGAAGCGCGAGCTCTTGAATCAACAAGTGATAGCTTCAAAACTTGACTTCGAATCTTTATTGAAACTAATAACCGACTAAGATCTTGATTGAATATCTGAAACTTAATAAATATAAGATCATTAGTACTATGACTACATGAGTTAATCATCATCAAAACAAGAGTGATAGGCCTTTGGGCCAACAACTTTCAGAATAAGTTGTGTCTCTTATGCCAACACTGTGGGCCCAATATAGATACCATAAAGTCTATGTCCATGTAAGAGAACAACCTTCCTTTGGACTGACTGGCCCTTTATAGGATTAGTCCCATAGTTTTAGTTATTTATATCGATCATATAATATATGTAAGGCCCGGCTATCATGACGACCTTCCTTTGGGCCGATTACCACACGCATGGGCCACACAAATTTAGGCATCTGGATTCTTGTTCCACCATCGAACTAGTTGATGAGGGTAATGCGATATGGGCCTATAATCTGGCAACCTGCTTTTGGGCCGATTATCACACACCAAGATTCTCCCACTGGCATTACCCACATCAAGTATCCGACGCCGTACATTATTCAGCCAAACAATAGAGTTCCTTTGGGCCAGCTATTGTCCGCATGAATTATATACGCAATTAAATAAGCTCTTTTATAAATTCTTTAATGAACATGTATATATCTTTATATGTGTGTTATATACTATTGTAAACATCAATATTTATCATGCTAGAGCAATATAAGCAATATATAAATATTAATGAAGCAGAAGCAATAATGGTACACATATCCATGGTAAATCAACACTTCAATGTCTTCTTTATGTCAACTAACTACTGTTTTTTCCTGTGTAATGCCTGATACTGTAGTGCTCGTTAAGAGCTTCGAAATGGTGTTTATATATACAAAGTAGAGATTGGATAAGCCCTACCGGCTAATTGAAGTTTCTACTGGTAAAACGGGTCTGCAGTACTTATCGGTCTGGATCAGACCCAACCGCAAAGTTATAAGTTATGCGTTTCTTCTTATTGGGCCGGGTTTAAATAAATGGATAAAACCCAATAAACTCAATATGAGATTGATTAGGTTTATATTTTTTTTATTGGACTAAAGTCCTAATCCTAATCCTAATCCTAATCAAAACTCAATAAACTTTAATGTGAGATCAATTAAGAATAGATTAAATGAGTTTCCTATTAGATTTAAATTTATATCTATATCAAAAAATCTAATCTTAATCAATCTCACAATTTCAATTAAAGAAATCCTAACCCTAACACATAAGTTCTTATTTATGTTTTGTCGCTTTGAACCGCAGCCCGCCGATGATGGTGGGAGATTCGCGCGCTGTATGCATGCACAGATGCATGCTTTTATGCATGCCGCATGCATGCTTTTATGCAAGCATGCGCATGTGTGCTGCATGCGCACACCTACATGCTTGTAGCAAGGGGCCGTGTGCAACCCCTTGGCTGTGCAAGCCTCCTATTTTTTTAAATTAAAGCTAGAATAACAGACAAATAAAATTTCATAAAAAATATATATGTAAATTCAATAAAATCATCCCTTTGAAAACTTTTAATTCAATATATGAGACACAAAATATTTATTGACTAGAAGAAAGTATTTATTCATGATAATTATTGATCGAGATCAAAATTTTACTTTACATCTCGATGATCTGATAAAGAGGAGGCACTAATACCAATTGTTGGATCTAATAATTATTTCAAATAAGACTCATACATGCAATCGCTTCTTTATCAAGATCAAAAGGAAGGAGGATTAGGCATACCTGATTTCATCGTGAAAGGGATGCTGAAAATTGCACGATCTCGAGGACGCTAGAGTTGAGGGAGGGAATTCTGTAGGGAGAGAGGAGATAGAGGAGATAAAAGGAGATTGAGGAAGATAGAGGAAGATAGCATAAAGACCGAAAGTCAAAAAGAGCAAGAACAACGCATGCAGCAGGCCTGGACAAAGCCCGGTCGACCACGCGTCGATCTCGAAGCAGCATTGGGACTGTTTGTGGGATCGTGTATCGATCTCAAAACAGCGTGTGGATTGCTCGAGGAATCAATTCGGAGGAGTATATTGCATCGAAAACTCTTCGAGAGTTTCGCGTGGATGTAAAGATCCTATCTTTATTTAGTTGTTTTATCTAACTCTGCTTTGAGGAATTAGTTGAGAAGATGACTGGAGATAGTACATCGACGGTGAAATCCATGAATTCACATTCGTGAGAATTGATGTGGTAAAGTTCGATGGCATGAACAACTTCGGTATGTGGAGATGTGAGGTAATGGATGCACTGACGACATTAAACCTCGAAGACACTCTCCGGTTGGAGAAGAAACGCAATTCAACTACTGAAGAAGATTGGGACAAGATGAATCGGACAGTGTGTGACTTGATCTGGTCTTGTTTGACACAAGACATCAAGTATCATGCGTTGCATGAAACATCTGCGAGGCAGCTGTGGGAGATCCTGGAGAAAAAACATCTCATGAAAAGCGTCGAATCGCGGTTGCAGTTGAATAGTAAGCTTTATCGTTTCAGATGAATAGAGGATGCTCCATTAATGAACACATGAATAGCTACACAAAGCTTCTTACAAATCTAATTAATGTGGATGTGGAGATCGATGAAAAAGATAAGGCGGTTATTCTATTGAATTCTCTTCATGAAGAAGAGTATGAGACCTTTACTCTTATATTAATCAATAGAAGAAAATCGCTTAACTACAATGAGGTGTCTGCTGCTTGTGAATTATGAAGTAAGGAGGCATGACAAGCTGTCTTCTTCAGGAAACACAATAGCAGAGGCATTAGCAGTAAGAGGCAGGGTTCCAATCGGAAGGGAAGAGGTGATCAGGGAAGATTAAAGTCCAGATTAGCTTTCAGAGATCTGAAGAGGAACCAGTGTGCCTTATGTAAGGAGCTAGGGCACTGAAAGTTGATTGTCCGGAGGCCAAAGGTAATGATTGAGCTTGAACTGCACAAAAATACAGTATTTCAGAACTTCAAAATAGAGATGTGCAAGTGCTCAATTCTACCGCGATAGCAAGTGGCTATGCGGGTCGTGATCCATAAGGAGGGACTAGCGATGGAAGCTTTTTAGTAAGTCTTCTTTTAAGATACAAAGTTTGGTTAAAGTCTTCTTTTGGTTCTTAAAAAGAAAAGAGAAAAAGAGTTATAGTTAAGTTAGAAAGAAAGCGATAGATGGAGAAGGTGGAAAAAAATGGAGAATGATTATTTATAAAGAAATGGAAAAGGAGTGATGAAAGAAGTGGGTGTTGGTGATTAAGCTAAAGAAATAAAAGAAAAGAAAGAAGATTAAAGAAATACTTACCTAGTTTGGTTGATGACTTACCTGGAACCCTTGCGTGTTCTACCTTACTTCGGAGGCGTTCAACGCATAAGCCATAGGATCGAGCTCAGTCCCCAGTCGCATTACATCATCAAGATGAACAAAAATGAAATGATACGGAGTCTTGAGAGGAGAACATCATCATGAATTATCGTTGGCACTCACACAAAACATTGTTATACTGATGCTTCTGGATTCACTTGCATGCTCATTAAAACCAAAAGAGGTAAAGTAGAAAGAAGAAGAAGAAAACAAAAGTAAAGACGAACATAAAAAAATTACCTTTATTTCTTGCAGAAACGATGGAAGAAAGGAGGAGGGTACATCGGTGTCAGTCTCAACATAAGCCTCTCTCTCTCTCTTACTTACATGAATCTCAATCTAACCTAAGCTTACATACAAATTAAAATTACATAAAAAGAAAACAAAAACCTATACTACAAAGAGTGAAAAACTGGACTAATTCCTATCTCTGCATGGTCGTCCCATTTTGCTCTGCTGAAACTAGTATTATAGGGTAAAAACCAAAAGGGGGGAATCCCGAAAAGATTGGGGGAGCAAACGCTCCCCCAACTGACGTAACAAGGCCG